>JANHAD010000201.1:0-50204 GCA_026226035.1 Clarireedia monteithiana
TTTTAAATTAATATAACTAATTAAATTAATAGTAATTAATATAATTTTAAAAATAAAATTTAAATTAAAAACTAAGTTTTAATAAACTTTTAAATTAAAAAAACTATATAAAATAATATTAAAAAAGTAAAAAAGTTAAAATTAAAGTTATAATTTAATTAAAAATTTATATTTCTTAATTATTAAATATATTAAATAAAGTTATTAAAATATTTTTTTAAAAATTAAAAATTTAAAATTAATTTTCAAAACTTTTAATTATATTAAAAGTTATTTAAATTAAAATCTTCTTTTAATTTTAAACTAATTAACTTTTAATAAAAAAGTAATTATTTTAAAAATTATTTTATTTTTTAAATTTCTAATTTCAACTAATTCTATTTAAAATATTTATAAAGTTAATATTTAATTAAAGTTAATTACTAGTAAATTAGAAAAAGTCTATTTAATAAAAATTAAAAGAAAAACTTTAAAATTAAATAAAATTAACTAAGAAATTATTATTAAAATTTATTAAATTATTTCTAATTTATTTTATAAAATCTTTAATTTATTTATTAATTTTAATTACTATTTAATTTATTAATATTAAATAATAAAAATTATTTTTAAAAAGTTAAAAAGTTTAATTATTTAATTTTTAAAATTTATAAAATAATTTTATTATTTAATTATTTTAAAAAAGTTAGTAAAAAAGTATTAATAAAATATTTAAACTATTTAATTAAAATTAATACTTTATTATATAATTTATAAGTTGAAAGTTAATTAAAAAAATTTATAATTAATATAGTATTATTATTAATAAATAAAATTAAAGAAGATTATATAAATAAATTTAAGATTTTAATTTTATTTTTTAATATTAAAAAAGCTTTCAATTATATATTTAAAAATTAACTATTTATTATTTTAAAAAATTAAAACTTTTATTTAATTTTATAATCTAAATTAACTACTTTTTAAAAATTAAATAATTGAAACTAACTTTTAATAATTAAATTAAGTTTTTTAAATTAACTAATATTAGAATCTTTTAAAGTAATTTAATTAATTTAATTTTATTTCTAATTTATATTAAGAATTTTTTCTTAATTATTAACTATTTAATTTAAAATTATATAAATAATATTATATTAACTATTAATTTTATTAATTTAAAAAAGAATTATAAGATTTTAAAAAAAGAGATTAATAAATTATATATATTACAAATACTTGTTTTCTAAGTTATATAGAAGTGGTTAGGATCTGAGTACTATTAGTTGCAATAACTAGTAATATTATCGTAGTTTTATTATTAATAAACAATTTATAAAGAATAGATTGATTGTAAATAATAGTAAATATATAAGTAGTAATTGAAGTTTAAATATAAAGCTTTATATATTATAAGAAATACTATTTATTTATATAGATCTTTATATTCTATAAAATAAATTAATAGATAATTTACTAATTTCTTAATAGACTAATAGAAAGTCTTTCTATTTATCTTTCTACTTAAAGTTCTATTAAAAATACTTTTGGAATCTAAAGTATTAGCTTAATATTAAATATCTTTCTTTTTATAATATTATTTGTATAGAAAGTATAATAATAACTATAAATATTTTTCTTATTTTTATACTAAGAGTAAAGATATCTAAAGATTATTTTATTATATAATCTTTATACTTCAGTTTATATCTACTAAATATAGAAGGTAGTCTTCTAAGCTTAAGATTCTCAAGTATTTATATAACTTAGAATTATAATACTATTCTCTTTCTAGCTAAGTATTGTTTTAATATTTATTATAATAACGTGAAATATTTACTTGATTCTTTGTTAAATTAGTTTTTTTTTTCTTTCATTATATCTACACTATATATTCAAAGAACAAATAAATTAAGTTAAGAAATTATATCGAAAGATTAAGATAGAAAATAGTTGCTTATTCTTATTATAAAAAAGCTAGTTATTTTAATAATTATATTAAAATACTTATTAGTCTTCTTAATTATTATTATATTAAATACTCTTATTAAAGTAAAACTTGCAATTTTATTTTTTAAAATCGGATATCTGAACTATTTAATTAAGATTCTCTTAATTCTTAATAGAAGTAATTGAAGTAAAAAGAGAAGAAGATAATAATTAAAATTCTTTATTTACAAAAGTAGTAATACTTCTTAAATAATCGCGAAAAGAAAATAATCTAAGTAAGTTTAAACTTATTAAATAAGTTAAATAAGTTAGAAGAAAAGAAAAGATTAGAAAAAAAATAAATTAAATAAACTAAATAAACTCTTTAAATATCTAGTTCTTTCGAAATTGTCTTTTTAATCTTTAAACTTCCTTTAATAAACAATTCTAAACTAGCTACTTAGTTGTAAATTAAAGGTTCTTTAAATAGAATTTTATTAAATACTTTAAGTAATTTAAATTCTTAATTAGTTCTTATATATTTTCTAAATATAAATATCTTTTTTATTTAATTAAATAATAAAACTTTCCTCTAATATACTTCTAATCTAATATTTCTTTAATTTTATATTTAATATTTAAGTTTATTAGTTTAATTTCAATATATAGTATATTTAACACTTCTAATAGTACTAGTTCTAAAAGTGAAATATAAAATATAAAGTATATATTCATTATTTTTAATAGTTCAAAGCAGTAATTAATTAGTTTAACTATTTTAATAATTTTAAATAATTTTAATTTCTTATAATTTAGTTTATTACTTAGTTTCTTAATATTAATATTTTATTTAAAGAGATAAACTTTATTCTCTTTCTTAAATATTAGTTCTATATTATACTTTATATTATAATAATATACTATTTATTATATAATAAACTTGATATCTAGTAATAACTGTTTATATAGATTTCTAAAATCCTCTACTTTCGTTATTACTATATTTGATTTAATTATATCTAGTAATTATATATTATATACTTTTAGTTTAAATCTGAAATTAGTATATACTAATATTATATTTATTACTATTATCTTAGTAATATTGTAAGCGAATTATATAAGTAGTAATAGTTTTATCTAATTATCTTATTAATAATTAATATAATATTATAAATATTATTTTATAATTTAATTTAATTATTCTATTTAACTATCTATTTAAAAGTGAAATACTATAAAAAGTTTTCTCTTAATTTCTAATAAAGCTATAAGTATTTATTAGAATTTTAAAATAAAAAGCTTATCTTTATCTAAAATAATTTCTATAGATATACTATATATACTAGCTACTATTCTTAGAAATATATAAGTTAGATCTTTAATAATACTATTTTCTTTATATAAAATTATATATTTAAACTTAGTTAATCGATTTATAATAACTAGAATAAAGTTATATATTACTTCTATTATTAGATCTTTCAAAAATAGTAGTTTTATTACAAAGTCTTATATAATAAACTTCTATAGCTAAGTAAATATATTCGAAGTTTTAAACTAACTATATAAAGTATATTATAAAGTTTTATTCTATATATAAATATTATAGTTTCTAATAACTTCTTTAATTATCTTCTTTATTTGTAAAAAATATAAATTCGCTTTAATTCTTATAAACGTTTTTATAATTTCTTAATATCTATAAGTTAGTAGCTTATATTATTCTTAAGTAAATTGTTTTATTAAAGTAGAAGGGATATATATCTTTCTATAAAAATATATAACTTTATTCTTAATTATAAATCCTTTACTTAATCTTTCTAATATTCAATTTATAATAAAATCATTCTTATAATACTCTTATACTTACTTTTCTAAATAGTTATTATAAAGTCTTATTATTATAACTAATTAGATTAAATTGAATACTAATAATTCGCCTTTTTAACAAAATATTATTTAAAAGACTTTCTTACTCTCTTTCTAATATTCTTCTTTCCTATTAAAAATATTAGCTCTAGTATTCTCTAATCTTCTAATATATAAGATTTTGAAGTTGTATATAATCAATATTTCAATCTATTATATTTATCGTCGATTGAGAATCTTAATAATTATAAAGTAGATTAAATTCTTATAATTTAAGTAAACTTAAATTATATATTTAGATCCTTCAAAGTAAACTCTCTATTTTCTAAATATATCGATAATAGCTAATAACTCTTTATTATAAATTTTATAATTTAATTCTATTAGTTAAAACTTTCTTAAATAATATATTATTAGTTGTAACTTTCTATTTTTATCTAGCTAGCTAAAAACTACTTTTAATATAAAGTTTAATATATTTATTTCAATAATAATCGTTTATTTAAAATCGAAGGTAATTAGAACTAGTATTTATATAAAAGCTTGTTTGAATTTATTAAAAACTTTTTATACTATACTATTCTAGTTATATCTAATATTCTTTTTAATTAACTTTATAAAAAATACTGTGATTTTCAAATAATCTTTAATAAACTATTTATAAAAGTTTGTAAATTTTAAAAAAGATTATATTCTTTTAATAGTAATAAGTTCTTTCTATTTTAGAACTTCTTTTACTTTGTCTAAGCTTATCTTAAATCTTATTATACTAATAATATATTTGAGGAATTTGATTTTAATAATATAGAATTCGTATTTTAAAAGTTTTAATAAGATATTTATATCTATTAAAATTTATAGTATTTCTTATATAATCTTAATATATTCTTCAAATATTTCGATAAAGATTAAAATATTATCTAAATATATTATATAGTAATTATCAAAGTACTTTCTTAACAAGTTGTTAATTAAATATATATATATTACTAATATATTAGTAAGTCTGAAAGATATAACCTAGTACTTATAATATCTATAATATATATAAAATATTATTTTCTATTCGTCTCTTTCTTTAATTTAAATTAAATTGAATTTTATATATTAATTCAATTTTATAAAGATTTTAGCTTTTTCAATTTAATCTTATAGCTTACTAGCTAATAGTAATAAATATTAATCTTTGATAATAATATTATTAAGCTTTTAATAATTAATAATTAACTTACTTTTCTTATTTTCTTTCTTTAATATAAAGAAAATAGATACTTTTACAAGTAAAGTAGATTCTCTAATAAATCCTTTCTCTAAATTCTTATCAAGATATTTATAAAGTAATTTAAACTTCTCTTCTAATAGTAATATAATTAATAAGAATAGTAACTTCTTTTCTTTTTTCAATTTTATCTTATAATCTCAAAACCTATATTTTAATAAAACACTTTCCTTTAACTTTTCTTAGAAGATCTTAATATATTTTTTATACTATATTAGTATATTCTTTAATAAAAGATCTTAGACTAAATATTTTATATCTAAAATACTATTTGCTTTTAGCTTTTATAATTTTTTCTACTATATTTTATATTAGTATATTAGTTTCGTAGAACTTCGTATAAATTCTATCTTATATTTACACTTATTTAACTTCAAAGTCTTAATAACCTAATTGATATATAGATTATAGCTTTTTAATTATAATATTCTTAAAATTATCTAGTATTTATTTAATAGTATTAAATCTATTTTTATTTATTTAAAATACTAATCTAATTATATTATAAATTCTTTTATTTTATATCGAATTATTCTATTATTAGTTAATTGTCTATTAGTAAAAGTAAATTTATATAAAACTGATTTTTTAAGAATTTATAAATTCACTAATATTATAACTTCTAATACTATAAAATTTTCTATTACTTTTAAATTTATTATTACTTGAAATATCTACTTATTTATATATACTTTATAAAAGATTTATTTTAACTTTTAATTAACTTTCAACTTTCTAACTAGCCTTTTTAACTTTACTACAAGTTATTCTTAATTAATATAAAGTGTTTTATAATAAAGTTTTGTAGTTAATATATTTTATTATATTCTAACTTCTTTGTTTATTGATTTTATATAATATATTTAGCTTTCTACTAAGAACTAGTATATTAATTATTTTATATAAATATTTTCTTTTTTTCTAACTTAATATTAAAATTATATTTTTTATAAATATCAAAATATTACTTAATATTACTTTTTTTAAAGTTCAATATCTTCGAAATCGTTTTATAAGAATTCTTAATAAGTTTTTCCAATTTCAAGCTATTTCTATTCGAAATACTTATTATCTTTATATATTAGTTTATAAGTCTTGTTTTCTTTAAATTTAAAAATTCTAATATAATTATAATATTTAACTATTCAATTTAAGTGAGTCTAGGCTTTTACTCTCTAAATATTATTTTCTTTAACAATCTATTTTTTATCTATTTATAATAAATTAAATATTTCTAATTAGTAACTTTTCTTTAGTTTCTTAAAGTATTATCTTGTATTATCCTTTTCTAACTAGTATATTAAATAGTTATCACTATAATAAACTGTTTATAATAATACTATATAATCAAATTTATTTTATCTAATTATTATATTTATTTGATATCTAAATATATCTTTGTTTTAATAATTATCCTTGCTTATTATAATTTTAAATTACTTTTTTCTTTTCTAAGTATTCCTTTTTAATTTTTATTCTTAAGATTTCTTTTAACAATTTCTCACTTAGTATTCTAAGAATCTGTATTTAAAATAAAGTTTCTTTTCTTTATAATAACTTTTTTCTTTTTAAGAAAAGTTGTCTTATAAGTTTATAATATTTAATTTTATAAAGTCTTTATAAGTTTCTTCTCTTTAGTTTCGCCTACTTAAGTTTCTTAAGTATTTCTCATTTAATCGATAAAAGCGAGGTTGCTAGTTACTAATAAAATATACTTTTTATTGAAATTCGTACTTGCAATTATTAATTCAAATAGTTTCTTTAATTAGGTTGTTTATATTATTAATAGGATTTCTATATAAAAGTTCAAGTTTAATATTATTTTATAAGTTTAATATATAATAGCTTAGAAATACTATAATATTCTAATTAGTTTAATTCTTATATTTTCGAAATTCTATAATATAGTTAATTACTAATCTAATTTATTAAAAAGTAAGTAGCTTTTTTTCAATAGTTTATATAATATTAATATCTTTAAATATCTATTATATTTTCCTTCGAAATCCTTCGAAACTTCTAAAAATAACTATTATAATTACTATTATTTTATTAAAGTCTAGACTATTCTCAAAGTAGTTGAATAAAAAAAGTTTAATTTATTTAGATATCTCACCTCTAAAGTAAGAAGTAGTTTAAAAGCTTCTTATATTTTAAATTATAAACTTATTTATATTAAATTTGAAATATATTCTAAATTGTAGAAGAAAAATATCTAACTCTTTTCTATTATTATTATATTTATTTAAAAATATAACTTTAAGAGTTTTTTAAAATCTTAGCTTTTTTAACTTATTATTATTGCTATTACTATTTATATCTTTCTTATTTATATCGATATTACTATTATAGTTACTTTAAAGTATAGAGATATTAATTAAATTAATAGAAAATATAACTGTTTATTAAATTAAAAGTTCAATTATAATAGTATTAATATTAGTTATATCGATTTGATATAAAAAGTAATAAAGATATTTAAAGTATTATAAATACTTATCTTCTAAGTTATATAAAAGTAATTAGAATCTGAGTATTACTAATTATAATAATTAGTAGTATTATTATAATTTTATTATTAATAAACAATTTATAAAGAATAGATTGATTATAAACAATAGTAAATATATAAATAGTAATTGAAGTTTAAATATAAAGCTCTATATATTATAGAAAATACTATCTACTTATATAAATCTTTATATTCTATAAAGTAGATTAATAGATAGTTTACTAATCTTTTAATAAACTAATAGAAAGTCTTTTTATTTATCTTTCTACTTAAAGTTCTATTAAAAGTACTTTTAGAATTCAAAATACTAACTTAATACTAAATACCTTCCTTTTTATAATACTATTTATATAGAAAGTATGATAATAATTGTAAATACTTTTCTTATCTTCGTATCAAAAGTAAAGATATCTAGAAATTACTTTATTATATAATCTTTATACTTCAGTTTATATCTACTAAATATAAAGAGTAGTTTTTTAAATCTAAAGTCCTTAAACATCTATATAACTTAAAGTTATAATATTAATAAAAAGAGAAGATTAAGATTATATATATTTAAAAAGTCTTTAAGTTTAATATAAATATTAATAAGTAATTAATAATTAATAAAGAGATATTTAAAAATCTTCTTTTTATTATATTTATATTTATTATTATTAATTAAATTAAAACAATATATATAAGCTTTAATATATTTATAATTTAATTTAAGTTAGTAAAAGATATTAATTATAATTTATTTAATTTTAAAAAGGATTGTTAATTTGAACTTAAAAACTAATTTATAAGTAGAAGTATAATTAATTTTAAAATTAATATATTTAAATTTAGATTTAATTTAATTTAATACTAATTTTTATTTTTAAATTTTAATTCTTTTAATATTAATATTTAAATAAACGAAGCTAGTTATATAAAAATCTAACTTTTTATTAATATTTATTTTAACTAGTTTATCAACTATTTTATTCTTATTAATATTATAGTAACTAAGAATTTAAGTTAGTTTAATATTAATATTTTTATTAATTATTTAAGTATTAATATTATATATCTTTATTAACTACTTTTAATTTAGATTATTATTTAGTAATTGAAACTTAAATAAAGTAGTTTGATTATTATTATAAATTATATATTCTTAATTTAACTAAGTTAACTAATTAGCTAATTTGATTACTTAAATAATTTCTTCTAATTTGCTATTATAGATTAATTGATTTAAATTGATATTTTACTTATATATTCGAATTAGCTTCTAATTAATATCTAGAAGAGTTAGTTTAATTTTTATTCTAATTTTAATTTATAATTAAAACTTATTAGTATAAAAGAAGTATTGATTATAAATTTATATTAATATTAAATTAAGATTTTCAATATAATTAATAAAAGTAAAAATACGAATTCTTATTTAAATCGACTTAATCTTTTAATATTTTAATTAATTATAATATAATAGATTTAATAAAGTAATCAGCTTTATTATATAATTTAATATTATTAAAATATTATCGTTACTATCAATTTTATAATACTTTACTTTATATTTCGAATTTTTTATTAAAAAACCTTATAAAAATATAAAAATATTGAAAAAATATTAAATATTAATAAAAATATTAATAAAAAGATATAGTTAGCTTCAATATATATTTGCGAACTAATAAAATTTAAAAGTATCAATTTGCGAACTAATAAAATTTAAAAATATCTTAGTATTTCTCTTAGTACTTAAAATATTATTGTTGTTATTATTATTATTACTTTCAATATTTTCGAATATTCACTTTTAACTATTTAAACTACTGATATTAAAATTATAAAATTAAATACAACTTATTTAATTATAATTATTTAAAGGTATTAAAAATTTAAAGTATATTTAAAAGTTAAAAACACTTATTTAAATTTAAGTATATTATATTAAATAATATATTACTATTAGTTTTTAAAATAGATTTTTCAACTTTTATTTAATACTTAACTTTAAATTCCCACACTTCTTTAATATAAATAGTTATTTAATTAAACCTTTTAGTAATTATAAATATTATAAATACTATTATAAATATTATATTATTACTATCACTTTTAATAACTTTTTAGTTTAACTTTAATTTTAATATATCTAATCTTTATAGTATTTTAAACTTAAACCTCTTTGTAAAACTCACTTTTAATAATATTATTAAATTTAATATTATTTCTCTCTACTTTTTTAAAAGAGTAAACCTCTTTTTAATTAATTGAAATAATAAAAATCTAAAATTTACTTTTAATTTAACTCTTACTAATAACTTAACTAATAAGTTTATTTTAAAAGTTTAAAACTTATTAATTAAAATATATACTTTTACTAACTTTTAAAATAAATAAAGTTTTATTCTTAACTTAATTAAAATATTCTAAAATTATACTAAATTCAGAAAAGTTAGAAAAGTTACTAACTAATTAGCTTTTTAAATAAACAACTTCAAATATATAATCTACTAAATTAAAGTTCAAACTAAAGTTAAAACTTTTATTAAAACTTTTATTAAAACTCTTATTATACTTCTTATAACCTTTTTAATAATCTTTATTATCTTAGTAATTTAGTTATTAAAAGTGATGAAAATTATATAAAATCTAATTTAAACTACTTTTATTAATATTATTATTATCAAGATCTTTAAAATATCTAAATAGAAAATTATATAAATTAAAGTTAAATTTAAAGTTAAATTTAAACTATAAAATCAACTTATCTTAATTTATAATATTTTAACCTTTTTTTTCACTCTTTTTATTTACAATTTAATAAATAAGACTTTTAAAATTAAAAAAATTAAAAACCTAATTATTTTAATTATTACTATTATTATTAATAAGAAGAATTTTATTTTAATTATTATATCTTCTTATATTATTAATTTTTTAATTAAGAAGTTTAATATTTAGAAAAATTTTATTAATTTTAAAACTATTTAAAAGGATAAACTTTAATATAAAATTATATTATATAGAATCTTTACAAGCGATTTTAATATCTTTGAAAATATAAAACTAATTTTAAAAGAAATTAAAATCTTTAATTTCTCTTTTAACTTTAAATTAATTAGTACTTTTTATTAACTTTTTTTAGAAGCTAATTATATAACTAAGTAAATTGAATTAATAATAGTTTTTTTCAAAACTAGTAAAAAAGTTAAGAAGTATATAAGAAACTAAGTTTATATTATTAAAATATTAATTAAAACTAAGAAATTACTAAGTATAATAAAGTTAATATAATATACTAAATATTAAGAATTCAAGTATATAACTTAATTTTATTAATACTAAGTTAAATATAATCTATATATAGAATTTCACTTAACCTTCTAATACTTTTATAATATTTATAATATTTATAAAAAAGATTATTTTTATTTAACTTTAAAGTATTATAATTACTCTTAATTTTATATTAGCAATTCGAAATTATATAAAGTATATAAAGTAATAAAAAGAGTTAATATTAACTTATAAATAACTAAGATATTTAAATATTATAAATGAATATTAATAAAAGTTTATTAAGAATTAAAGTAGTTTTCAATTTCGTTATTAAGTTAAAAATTAATTTATTAATAATCTAAAAGCTTTAAATTATAATTAAGAATTAAAACTACTTTCTAAATCAATCTATATTCTATTTTAACTTTAATTAACTTTTAATATTAATTTATAATTTCAAACTTTGAACTTTAATATATATTTTAAAAGTTCTTAAAATTAAAGTAATATTAATATTAAATAATTTGAATTTAAACTTATTAATAGTTTAACTTAGTTAAAGAATTAATATACTTGAAATAATTAATATCTATAATAAAACTAGTTAGTAAGAAAGTAAGATAATTAAAATAGTTAAAAGAAACTTATTTTTAAAAACTATTTTAACTAATTTATTTATTTTAAAGGATTTTAATTTTTATTACTTTTAATAAAATCTTTCAATAATTAATACTTAAGTTAAAACCTAATTAATTAATTAAATTAAAGATAATAACTTTGAACTTTTAAATAAAATTAAAGTTAAAACCTTCTTTTAAAATATTAACTTTTTAATTTTAAATTTAACACTCGCTACTTTAAAAGTAGTAAAGTATATAAATAACTAGTAAGTATTAAATAATATAAACTTAGATTACTATCTAATTCTTTTTATAATTAAAAATTTAAAATTAAATTAAAGCTATTTAAATTTACTTTAATTCTTTGATATTAAGAAGATTGATTAAAACTTATTTAAAAATAAGCTAGTTGATTTAATTAAAAAAATCCTAATTTTCAATTAGAACTTTTTAGAAGTTATAAAACTAAATTAAAATTTAAAGTATTAAATATAATTTATTTTAAAAATATCTTTTCTAAGCTAATATAACTAATTAGATTAGTAGTAATTAATACGATTTCAAGAATAAAGTTTAAATTAAAAGTTAAACTATAATAAAACTTTAAATTAAAAAAGCTTTACAAAGTAATATTAAAAAAGTAAAGAAATTAAAGTTAAAATTATAATTTAGTTAGAAACCTTTACTTTTTAACTATTAAATATACTAAATAGAGTTATTAGAATATCTTCTTAAAAATTAAAAATTTGAAGTTAATTTTTAAAACTTTTAGTTATATTAAAAGCTACTTAAATTAATAATTACTTTCGATTTTAAATTAATTAACTTTTAATAAAAAAGCAGTTATTTTAAAACTACTTTATTCTTAAAATCTTTAATTTCAATTAATTCTATTTAAGATACTTATAAAGTCGATATTTAATTGAAGCTAATTATTAGTAAGTTGAAAAAAGTTTATTTAATTAAAATTAAAAGAAAAACTTCGAGGTTAAATAGAATTAACTAGGAAATTATTATTAAAGTTTATTAAACTATTTCTAATTTATTTTATAAAGTCTTTAACTTTCTTATTAATTTCAATTACTATTTGATTTATTAATATTAAATAATAAGAGTTATTTTTAAAAAGTTAAAAAAGTTTAATTATTTAGTTTTTAAAGTTTATAAAATAATATTACTATTTAATTATTTTAAAAAAGTTAGTAAGAGAATATTAGTAAAATATTTAAACTATTTAACTAAGACTAATACTTTGTTATATAACTCTTAAATTAGAAATAGATTGAAAAAGTCTATAATTAATATAGTATTATTATTAGTAAATAAAATCGAGGGAGATTATATAAATAAATTTAAAATATTAATTTTATTTCTTAATATTAAAGAGACTTTCAATTATATATTTAAAAACTAGTTACTTATAATTTTAAAAAAGTTAAAACTTCTACTTAGTTTTATAACTTAAGTTAACTACTTTCTAAAAGTCAAATAATTAAAACTAGCTTTTAATAATCAAATTAAATCTTTTAAGTTTATTAATATTAGAATCTTTTAAAGTAGTTTAATTAATTTGATTTTATTTTTAATTTATATTAAGAATCTTTTCTTAACTATTAGTTATTTAGTTTGAAATTATATAGATAATATTATATTAATAGCTAGTTTAACTAGTTTAAAGAAGAATTATAAGACTTTGAAAAAAGAGGTTAATAAGTTATATACTTTCGAAATAATAAATAATATCAAGTTTAATTTAAAGAAAACTAAGTTAATTTACTTTTTTAAAAATTCAACAACTAATTTAATAAAATTATTAGATTAATAATTTATACATCTCTTTAAACTAATAAGATAACTAGGAATTTAATTTGATAATATATTAAAATATAAAAATTATATCTTAATTTAGATTAGTTAAATTAAATTAGCTTTCTTTTAAATTAGTTAATTAACTAATATTTAATTCGACTTATCCTTCTTCGCTATATACTAGTTATATATTACTTATATAATTAGTATTTTAAACTACAACTTTCTAATTTAATATAAAAGATAAATTAATTTTAAAAACCAACTTTATAACTTTTAAAACCTTGGTTTTTAGAAAATATTAGAAGTATTTAAGATTAACTCTACTTTAATTATAAATATCAAAGTTATATTAATCCTTTTAAATATTAAGCTTACTAATACTACCTATTAATATACTTTTCAATCTTTTAAACTTTTAAGAAGTTATTTAATTTATAAGTTTTTTTAAAAAAGATATTAAAATAATTATTAAGATTATTATAATATCTATTATAACTATAATAATATTATAAGTTTAGATAGTAACTAGTTAATTTTACTATAAATTAAAAAGTTAAAGTTAAAGTCAAAGTTAAAACTAATTCAAATTAATTAAATTAAGTAATTAATATATTTACTAGTTGATATAATTAGTTTAAAACTAATATAGCTATTTAAATTCCCTTTTTAAAACTCTATTAACCTTTTTAATATCTAGATTAATAATCTTTCAAAAGAAAATATAACTTTAAATTATTAAAATTTAATATTAATAAAAGTTTATAATTAGTACTCTTTTTATATTAATAAGTTTTAATTGTAAACTAAGATTAGAATAAAGGTTAAATTAAATTTTTTAAATATTAATTAAAAGTTAATATAAATATATAAGTAAAATATTAATTTAAATCAACTAGTTTATAATAGCGAACTAAAGAGAATTACTTAAGTTATTAAATTAATTAACTAGTTAATTTAATTAAACTAAGAATATACTATTTATAATAATAATTAAACTACTTTACTTAAACTTTAATTATTAAATAATAATCTAGACTAAAAGTAATTAATAAGAATATATAATATTAGTATTTAAATAATTAATAAAGATATTAATATTAAATTAACTTAGATTCTTAATTACTATAATATTAATAAGAATAAAATAGTAAATAAACTAATTAAAGTAAATATTAATAAAAAGTTAAACTTTTATATAACTAGTTTCATTTATTTAAACTTTAATATTAAGAGAATTAAAATTTAAAAATAGAAATTAGTATTAAACTAAACTAAATCTAAATTTAAATATATTAATTTCAAAACTAATTATATTTTAACTTATAAATTAGCTTTTAGATCTAAATTAACAATCTCTTTTAAAATTAAATAAATTATAATTAATACTTTTTACTAACTTAAATTAAATTATAACTATCTTAAAACTTATATATATCAACTTAGTTTAACTAATAATAATAAATATAAATATAATAAAAAGAAGACTTCTAAATATCTTCTTATTAATTATTAACTACTTACTAATATTTATACTAAGTTTAAAAACACTTTTAATATATATTATTTTAATTTACCTCTCTTATTAAATATTAAATTTAATATCAAAGTTACTTTCGAATTTCTATATAAGATTGAAATTTATATTTATAAATATTATTTAACTTAGTTATTTAACTTTTAAATTACTTATTAATTAAATTAAAATTATTAAATTATTACTATTAATATTTAATACTAATTTAATATCTAATATTTAAACGAATATTACTTAATATTATCTTAATATTATATAATTAAACTGATTTAGTTTAATACTTTCCTTAATATTATAAGTCGAAGTTTAAATTTAAAATACTATTATTAATTTTTATTATTATTTCTTTTACTAAAGTTAAACTTTTAATATCCTTTTATTATATATAATATTTTATATATTTAATATACTATATATACTTAACTGTTAGTAGATCAACTACTAATTAACTTATTATAATTTTAAACTTATATAAATTATTAAAATAAATAAATAAAAATTAGTATTAAGTTTTAATAATTTAAAACTTTATTTTCTTTTGAAAAGCGACTAATTTAAATATTAAAGAAAGTAATTAGAATTTAAAGAGAAAATTTGAATAATTATATTAGTTCTAAACTAGTTATATTTATTAGTAAATATATTAAATACTTAATTCAATCGATTTATATAGACTTTAATTTTAACTTTAGTTTTAGCTTTTTAATTTATAATAAAACTAATTGATTATTATCTAAGTTTATAATATTTTGATTTTCCTAGTAACTATTATAATAGCTATTATTATAATAATTATTATAATAACTCTTTTAAAGAAGCTTATAAATAAAATAACTTTTTAAGAGTTTAAGAAATTAGAAAGTATATTAGTAAGTAATACTAATAAGTCTAATATTTAGAGATATTAATATAGCTTTAATATCTATAATTAAAATTAAATTAGTTTTAAATACTTTTAATATTTTCTAAAAAGCAAGGTTTTAAAAGCTATAAAGTTGATTTTTAAAATTAATTTATTCTTTATATTAAATTAAAAAGTTGTAGTTTAAAATATTAATAATATAAACAATATATAATTAGTATATAATAAAAGAAGATAAGTTAGTTTAAATATTAACTAATTAATTAATTTAAAAGAAAGCTGATTTAATTTAATTAATTCGAATTAAAATATAATCTTTATATTTTAATATATTATTAAATTAAATTCCTAGCTACCTTACTAACTTGAAAAGGTATATAACTTCTTAATTCAATAATTTAACTGAATTAATTGTTGAATATTTAAAAAAGAAGTAGATTAACTTAGTCTTTTTAAAGTTAAACTTAATACTATTTATTGTTTTAAAAGTATATAACTTATTAACCTTTCTTTTCAAAGTTTTATAATTCTTTTTAAAACTAGTTAAACTAATAATTAATATAATATTATCTATATAACTTTAGATTAAATAACTAATAGTTGAGAAAAGATTTTTAATATAAATCAAGAATAAAATTAAACTAATTAAATTACTTTGAGAGATTCTAATATTAATAAATTTAAAAGACTTAATTTAGTTATTGAAAGTTAGTCTTAATTATTTAATTTTCAAAAAGTAGTTAATCTAAATTATAAGATTAAATAGAAGTTTTAACTTTTTTAAAATTATAAATAGCTAATTCTTAGATATATAATTGAAGGTCCTTTTAATATTAAAAAATAAAATTAATATTTTAAACTTATTTATATAATCTCCCTCGATTTTATTCGCTAATAATAATATTATATTAATTATAGACTTTTTCAATTTACTTTTAATTTAAAAGTTATATAATAATATACTAATATTAATTAAATAGTTTAAATACTTTATTAATATTCTCTTATTAATCTTCTTAAAATAATTAAATAGTAATATTACTTTATATACTTTAAAAATTAAATAATTAAGTTTTTTTAACTTTTTAAAAATAGTTTTTATTATTTAACGCTAATAGATTAAATAATAATTATAGTTAATAAGTAAGTTAAAGATTTTATAAAATAAGTTAAAAATAGTTTAATAAATTTTAATAATAATTTTCTAACTAATTCTATTCAACTTTAAAGTTTTTCCTTTAATTTTAATTAAATAAACTCTTTTTAACTTACTAGTAACTAGTTTCAACTAAATATCAACTTTATAAATATTTTAAATAAAACTAGTTGAAATTAAAAGCTTTAAAAATAAAGTAACTTTTAAAATAATTATTTTTTTATTAAAAGTTAACTAGTTTAAAATCGAAGGTAATTATTAACTTAAATAGCTTTTAGTATAATTAAAAACTTTGAAAATTGATTTCAAGTTTTTAATCTTTAAGAAGATATTCTAATAACTTCGTTTAATATATTTAATAGTTAAAAAGTAAAAGTTTCTAATTAAATTATAACTTTAACTTTGACTTTTACTTTTTTATACTTTTAATATTAATTTTTATAATTCCTTTAACTTGAAAGTTTATTAGAATTTAACTTTCAATTTAAACTTTATTCTCAAAATTATATTAACTATTATTAATTTAGTTAATTATATTAACTTAGAAGAGATATTTTTAAAATAAATTATATTTAATATTTTAAACTTTAATTTAATTCTTATAACTTTTAAAAAGTTTTAATTAAAAACTAAACTCTTTTTAATTAAATTAACTAGTTTATTTTTAAATAATTTCTAATTAGCTTTCTTAGTATTAAAGAATTAAAATAAATTTAAATAACTTTAATTTGATTTTAAATTCTTAATTATAAAAAAGATTAGATAATAATCTAAGTTTAAACTATTTAATATTTACTAGTTATTTATATACTTTATTACTTTTAAAATAGTAAATATTAGATCTAAGACTAAAAAGTTAAAACTTTGAAAGAAAGTTTTAATTTTAATTTTATTTAAAAGTTCAAAGTTATTATCTTCAATTTAATTAATTAATCAAGTTTTAATTTAAGTATTAATTATTAAAGAGTTCTATTAAAAGTAATAAGTATTGAAGTTGTTTAAAATAAATTAATTAATTAAAATAACTTTTAAAAATAAACTTTTTTCAATTATTTTTAATCTCTTATCTTCTTACTAATTAGTCTTATTATAAATATTAACTATTTCAAATATATTAGTTCTTTAATTTAGTTAAATTATTAATAAGTTTGAATTCAAATTATTTAATATTAGTATTATTTTAATTTCAAGAACTTTTAAAATATATATTAAAGTTTAAAGTTTAAAATTATAAGTTAGTATTAAAAGTTAATTAAAGTTAAAGTAAAATATAAATTAACTTTGAAAGTAGTTTTAATCCTCAATTATAATCTAAAGCTTTTAGATTATTAATAAGTTAATTTTTAATTTAATAATAAATTTAAAAGCTACTTTAATTTCTAATAAACTTTTATTAAAATTTACTTATAATATTTAAATATTTTAATTATTTATAAACTTAAATTAAGTTTCTTAATAACTTTATATACTTTATATAATTTGAAGTTGTTAATATAAAGTAAAAAGCAATTATAATATTTTAAAATTAGATAAAAACAAACTTTTCTATAAATACTATAAATATTATAAAAATATTAAAAAGTCGAGTAAAGCTTTATATATAAATTATACTTAGTTTAATATTAGTAAAATTAAATTATATACTTAAATCTTTAATATTTAATATACTAAATAAACTTTATTATATTTAATAATTTCTTAGCTTTAACTAATATTCTAATAATATAAACTTAGTTTCTTATATACCTCTTAACTTCTTTATTAGTTTTAAAAGAGATTACTATTAATTTAACTTGTTTAACTATATAATTAATTTTTAAAAAGAGTTAATAAAGAGTTTTAATTAGTTTAAAGTTTAAAGAAAAATTAAAAGTTTTTATCTTTTTTAAAATTAATCTTATACTTTTAAAAGTGTTAAAGTTATTTATAGAAATCTTATATAATATTATTTTATATTAAAGTTTATTCTTTTAAATAGTTTTAAAATTAATAAGATTTTTCTAAATATTAAGCTTTTTAATTAAGAAATTAGTAGTATAAGAAAGTATAATAATTAATATAAAATTCTTCTTATTAATAATATTAATAATAATTAAAACTATTAAACTTTTAACTCTTTTAACTTCGAAAGCTTTATTTATCAAATTGTAAATAAAAAAAGTGGAAAAAGAGATTAGAATATTATAGATTAAAATAAAATAATTTTAAAGTTTAAATTTAATTTAAAACTTAATTTTAAATTTTATAATCTTCTATTTTAAAGTCTTAAAAGCTTTAATAATAATAATATTTGTAAAAATAATCTAAGTTGGATTTTAAGCGATTTTTATTACTTTTAATAATTAAATTACTAAGATAATAAAAGTTATTAAATAGATTATTAAAAGTATAATTTTTATAATCTTAAGTTAAAAAAGTTTAAAGAAAGTTTAAGTTTCAACTTAGTAAATTATATATTTTAAATTATTAATTTAAAAGGTTAATTAGTTAATAACTTTTTTAACTTTTCTAAATTTAATATAATCTTTAAAGACTTCGATTAAATCTAAGATTTAGATTTATTTAGTTTAAAAATTAATTATTATATAAACTTTAATTAAAAAATCTTAAAATTTTAAGATTAGTTTATTTAAAAAGTTATTAATAGTAATTTAAAGAAGGTTAGATTTCAAGACTTTATTAATCTAGTTTAAAGTAAAGAGGTTATCTTATTTAAAAAAACAAAGTAGAATTCTATTAAATTTAATAGTTATATTAAAAGTAGATCTTATAAAAAAGTCTAAGTTTAAAATATTAGAAAGATTAAATATATTAAAGTTAAAGTTGAATTGAAAGGTTGTTAGAAATAATAGTAATAATATAATATTTATAATAATATTTATAATATTTATAATTATTAAGAAAGTTGATTAAATAATTGTTTATATTAAAAAAGTATAAGAATCTAAAGTTAAATATTAAATAAAAGTTGAAAAGTCTATTTTAAAGATTAATAGTAATATACTACTTAATATAATATATTATAATTTAAACAAATATCTTTAACTTTTAAATATATTCTAAATTCTTAATACTTTTAAATATTTACAATTAAACAAGTTATATTTAATATTATATCTTTAATATTATTAGTTTAAATAGTTAAAATAATTATCTAGAAGTATTAAAAGTAGTAATAATAATAATATTAATAATAATATTTTAAATACTAAAAGAAGTATTAAAATACTTTTAAGTTTTATTAATTTATAGATATATATTAAAGTTAGTTATATCTTTTTATTAATAATTTTTTATTAATATTTATTGTTTTTCAATATTTTTATGATTTTTTAATATTTTTAATAAAAAGTTTATAAATATAAAGTAATTATTACGAAAATCGATATTAGCAATTATATTTTAATAATATTAAATTATATAAAGAAACTAATAACTTTATTAAATTCATTGTATTATAATTAATTGTATTTAATAAAGATTAGATGATTTTTAATAAAAGTATATATTTTTTCAATTTTAAAAGTTTTTTATTAAATTAAATATATTTTTAAATCTTATTATAATTTAATTAATAAAATATTTAAAACTAAAAAGATTAAAAACTTAGTTGTATTAATTATTATTAATGTGATTAATAAAAAGAACTTTATTTTAATAATTACTTCTTTTTATATAACCGACTTTTTAATTAAAAAGCTTAATATTTAAAAGAATTTAATTAATTTTAAATCAATTTAGAAGAATAAACTTTAATATAAAGTAGTATTTTATAAGATCTTTACTATTAATTTTAATACTTTAAAAAGTATGAAACTAGTTTTAAAAGAGTTTAAAACTTTTAATATAGCTTTTAATTTTAAATTAATTAATACTCTTTATTAACTATTTTTAGAAATTAACTAAGTAGCTAAAAGAATTAATTTAATAATAGTTTTATTTAAAATTAGCGAAGAAGTAAATAGATATATTTAGAATCGCATTTATATTATTAGAATCTCAATTAAAATTAAAAAGTTATTAAGTGTAATTAAATCTACTTAATATTTTAAATATTAAAAGTTCGAGTATATAATCTAATTTTATAAAAGATAAGTTAAATGTAGTTTATATATAAAGTTGTATATAACTTTCTAACACTTTTATAATATCTATAGTATTTGTAACAAAGTATATTTATATTTAATATTAAAGTATACTAACTACTTTCAATTATATATTAACAACTCAAAGTTATATAAAATATATAAAATAATAAAAAGAACTTTAATATTTAAATTAGAACATATTATTTAATTTATTAACTAATTTATAGACTTTCAAATTATTATAATTTTCTTTAATATTAATTTAAAATCTGATATTAAGTTTAATATTAATTTAAAATCTGATATTAAGTTTAATATTATATAATTAAGTTTATTTAATTTAATATTTTCTTTAATATTATAGAAAATCGAATTTAGAGTTTTAATATTTTTATTATTTTTATTATTATTTTCTTTACTAAAGTTAGACTTTTAATATTATTTACTATATATAATATTATATATACTTAACCTTTATA
Organism: Clarireedia monteithiana; assembly: GCA_026226035.1. Taxonomy (NCBI): domain Eukaryota; kingdom Fungi; phylum Ascomycota; class Leotiomycetes; order Helotiales; family Rutstroemiaceae; genus Clarireedia; species Clarireedia monteithiana. The sequence continues at coordinate 21,387 of JANHAD010000201.1, forward strand.
TATATATCTAGCCGCTAGTAGATTAGCTACTAATCGATTTACTATAGTTTTAAACTTATATAAATTGTTAAAATAAATAAAAAAAATAAAAAATCGGATTTTAAATAATATTAAATTTAATATTGAACTTTAAATTAATATTAAAGAAAGTTATAATAATTTAAAAGTTTATTAAATTAGTTGATAAGTTAGATAATATATTCTAATTTAAATATTAAAATCCTTTTAATCACTTTATATACTTTATATAACTTTGAATTACTAGTATATAATTAAAAGCAGTTAATATACTTTAATATTAAATAAGAATATACTTTTTTACAAATATTATAAACACTATAGAAATACTAGAAGGTTATATACAATTTAATATATAAACTATATTTAACTTAGTATTTATAAAATTAAATAATATACTTAAACTTTTAATATTTTAAATATTAAATTAACTTAGTTATATTTAATAGTTTCTTAACTCTAATTAAAATTCTAGTAATATAAATATAATTCTTTATATACTTATTTACTTCTTTGTTAGTTTTAAATAAGACTATATATTATAAAGTTATAAAATAAATCACTTTACTTTTAATATTATAATAACTAATAAAAGTATTAATATTAAATTAGTTTAAGTTTCTAATTACTATAATATTAATAAGAATAAAATAGTAAATAAGTTAGTTAAAGTAAATATTAGCGAAGAGCTAAACTTTTATATAATTAGCTTTGTTTATTTAAATATTAATATTAAAAAAATTAAAATTTAAAAATAAGAATTAATATTAAATTAAACTAAATTCAAATTTAAATATATCGACTTTGAGATTAATTATACTTTAATTTATAAATTAGTTTTTAAATCTAAACTAGCAATCTCTTTTAAGATTAAACAAGTTATAATTAATACCTTTTATTAATTTAAACTAAGCTATAACTACTTTAAAACTTATATATATTAACTCGATTTAACTAGTAATAATAAGTGTAAATATAATAAAAAAGAGATTTTTGAATATCTTTTTATTAACTATCGACTATTTACTAATATTTATATTAAATTTAAAAACGCTTTTAATATATATTATTTTAATTTACCCTTTTTATTAGATATTAAGTTTAATATCGAAGTTACTTTCGAATTTCTATATAAGATTAAAATCTATATTTAGAAATATTACTTAATCTAATTATTTAACCTCTAAAATATTTACTAATTAAATTAAAATTATCAAATTATTATTATTAATATTATAAATGAATTTTAATAAAAGTTTATTAAAAATTAAAATAGCTTTTAATCTTGTTATTAAGTTAAAAATTAACTTATTAATAATTTAAAAGCTTTAGATTATAATTAAAGATTGAAATTACCTTCTAAGTTAATTTATATTCTACTTTAACTTCAATTAACTTTTAGTATTAACTTATAAATTTAAACTTTGAATTTTAATATATATTTTAAAAGTTTTTAAAATTGAAGTAATACTAATACTAAATAATTTAAATTCGAACTTATTAATAATCTAACTAAGTTAAGAAATTAATATATTTAAAATAATTAATATTTATAATAAGATTAACTAGTTAGAAAGTGAAAGATTTAAAATAATTAAAAGAAGTTTATTTCTAAAAGCTATTTTAATTAACTTATTTATTCTAAGAGATTTTAATATTTATTACTTTTAGTAAAACTTTTTAATAATTAATACTTAAACTAAAACCTAATTAGTTAACTAGATTAAAGATAATAACTTTGAACTTTTAAATAAAATCAAGATTAAAACTTTCTTTCAAAGTTTTAACTTTTTAGTCTTAGATCTAATACTAGTTACTTTAAAGATAATAAGATATATAAATAATTAGTAAGTATTAAATAGTTTAAACTTAGATTATTATTCAATCTTTTTTATAATTAAAAATCTGAAGTTAAATTAAAATTATTTAAACTCACTTCAATTCTTTGATATTAAGAAAGCTAATTAAAAGTTATTTAAAAACAAGTTAGTTGATTTAATTAAAAAAAGTTTAATTCTTAATTAAAACCTTTTAGAAGTTATAAAAACTAAGTTAAAGTTTGAAATATTAAATATAATTTATTTTAAGAATATCTCTTTTAAATTAATACAACTAATTGAGCTAGTAGTAGCTAATACGATTTCGAGAATAAAGTTTAAACTAAAAGCTAAGTTTTAATAAACTTCCAAGTTAAAGGAATTATAGAAATCAATATTAAAAGTATAAAGAAGTGAAGATTAAAGTTAAAATTATAACTTAGTTAAAAACTTTTACTTTTTAACTATTAAGTATATTAAACAAAGTTACTAGAATATTTTCTTAAAAATTAAAAACTTGAAATCAATTTTCAAAGCTTTTAACTATACTAAAAGCTATTTAAATTAATAACTACTCTCAATTTTAAACTAATCAACTTTCGATAAAAAAATAGTTATTTTAAAAGCTACTTTGTTTTCAAAGTTTCTAATTTCAACTAATCTTATTTAAGATATTTATAAAGTCGATACTTAGTTAGAACTAGCTACTAGTGAATTAGAAAGAGTTTGTTTAATTAAAATTAAAGGAAAAACTTTAAGATTGAATAAAATTAACTAGAAAATTATTATTAAAGTTTATTAAATTATTTTTAATTTATTTTATAAAGTCTTCAACTTATTTATTAACTACAGTTATTATCTAACTTACTAACACTAAATAACAAAAGCTATTTTTAAAAAGTTAAAAAAGCTTGATTATTTAGTTTCTAAAGTTTATAAGATAATATTATTATTTAATTATTTTAAGAAGGTTAGTAAGAGAATATTAGCGAAATAATTAAATTATTTAATTAAGATTAATACTTTATTATATAACTTTTAAATTGAAAGTAGATTAAAAAAGTCTATAATTAATATAATATTATTATTAGTAAATAAAATCAAAAGAGATTATATAAATAAGTTTAAGATATTAATTTTATTTCTTGATATTAAAAGAGCTTTCAATTATATATTTAAGAATCAGCTATTTATAGTTTTAAAAAAGTTAAAACTTCTACTTAGTCTTATAATTTAGATTAGCTACTTTTTAAAAACTAGATAGTTAAGACTAGCTTTCAATAATTAAATTAAACTTTTCAAACTTATTAATATTAGAATTTCTTAAAGTAGTCTAATTAATTCGATTTTATTTTTAATTTATATTAAGAATCTTTTTCTAATTATTAGCTACTTAATTTAAAACTATATAGATAATATTATATTAGCTGTTAATTCGATTAGTTTTAAAAAGAATTATAAAGAATATAATAACTTTTACTTATATATAGTATATTTTATAAACCTTCAATTTTATTATCGAAAAGCTAAATAGAGTTGTTAAAGTTAAGTAATAATTATATACTAATTGGAGGTAATATTAGAAGTAAAGGTATATACAATTAAATATTATTGAAGTACTTATAATAAACTTGAAATAGAGGACTATTAATAAAATAGAGATAAAAACTATTTAATAATCGAAGATATAAATAATAAATTTAAAGTAATATCAACTCTTTCAAGTTTATAGTAAAGTGTAAAGCTTAATAAGTAACTTATATTTAATAAGCTTTTAAATAGAATTAGCTTTTATAAGTTTATAATAGAATATAAAGTTTATAAAGAAAGCTTTTATAAATAGAAGTTGATAAAACACTTCTAAAGTATTGTAAGTAGAGTTTAGAATTTAATAATATATATAGTTTGTAAGTATACTTTACTAAAAGTTTATAAATAGTTAAAAAGAGTAATAATATAAAAGGGCGAATTAAATAATATCTTTTTAAATCTAGTAAAGAATATAAAGAGGAAGAAAGTAATTATAAAAAGTTTATAAAAAGTCTAATAAATATTATTATATATATAGAAGAATATAATATGAAAGTTTTTATAAATTTCAAAGAAATACTATTATAAAGATAAATTTGAAGATAATAATATAAGATTATAATATTTTTATTAGAGGTTTTAATACCTCTTAACTCTAATCTAATATATCTAATATATTTTAAGTCGATTTTATATATAACTACGAATTATATATATTGAGAGGAAGAGTTGTATAAAAGTATTTTAATTAATAAGTTAGAAATATTATATTTTATATTACTTAGCTAGAAGTTAAGATATAATAAAGTTTATAAAATATAATTAGCTTTATTATATAAAAGAGATTTAATAAAATAATATAAAATAATATATAAACTATAAAATATAATATATAATAGTAATAATAATAATACTATTTATATAATTTAAGAAGACGAATATATATATTAGTATATAATAAAGTATTAAGTAGTTAATAATAAAGATACTAAGTAGGCTTAAGAAGTAAATAAGTAAAAAGATATAAAAGAAAGTTTCTAATTCTAAACAGAACTTTCAAAGAAAGATATTTTCTAGAAAAATATAGATAAATATTACAAACTTATTTTAATTCTATTTTAATAAACTAATATTTTATATATATAACTTAAACGAATTTATATATAAAATCAATTCTTTATTTATCTATTATATCTTTAATAACTTTCTTAATAATCTACTTAATAACCTTTATTATCTCAAAGACTTAACTAATATTAAAAGTGACGAAAATCGTTTAAAATTCGATTTAGACTACCTTCACTAATATCGTTGTTACTAAAGCCTTTGAAACCTTTAAATAGAAAACTATCAAACTTAAAACGAAGTTACAAATTAAATCTAAATCTTAAAACCAACTAATTCTAATTTGCGATATTTCAATTTTCTTTTCAACTCTTCTTATTTGCAATTTAATAAATAAAGTTTTTGAAATTAAAGAGATTAAAAGCTCGGTTGTTTTAATTATTACTAATACTACTAATAAGAAAAACTTAGTTCTTATTACTATACCTCTTTATACTATTAATTTCTTAATTAAGAAATTTAATATTTAAAAAAACTTTATTAATTTTAAAACTATTCAAAAGGACGAATTTTAATATAAGATAGTATTATATAAAATCTCTATAAGCAACTTCAACACTCTTAAAAGTATAAAACTAGTTTTAAAAGAAATAAAGACTTTTAATTTCTCTTTTAACTTTAAACTAATCAGAACTCTTTATTAGCTATCTTTGATAGCTAATCGCGCGGCTAAATAAATGAGATCGATAGTAATCTCCTTCAAAACTAGTAAGGAAATTAAGAAGTATATTAAGAACTAAGTTTATATTATAAGAATATTAGTTAAAGTTAAGAAATTGTTAAATATAATAAAGTTAACTTAATATATTAAATACTAAAGATTCGAATATATAACTTAATTTTACTAATACTAAGCTAAGTATAACTTATACACAGAGCCTCACTCAACTTTCTAACACTTCTATAATATTTATAATACTTGTAGAAAAGTTTACTTTTACTTAGTTTTAAAATACTATAACTACTCACTACCTTACACTAGCAATTCCAAATTGTATAAGGTGTATAAGGTTATAAAGAGACTTAATATAAGTCTATAAATAGTTAAAATATCTAAGTATTATAAGTAAATCTTAATAAAAGTTTATTAAAAACTAAAGTAACTTTCAATCTTACTATCAAGTTAAAAATTGACTTATTAATAATTCAAGAGCCTTGAATTATAGTTGAGGATCAGAACTACTTTCAAAGTCAGTTTATAACTTATCTTAACTTCAATTAGCTTCTAACACCAACCTGTAAATTCAAGCTTCGAACTTTGATATACACTTCAAAAGTTCTCGAGATTGAAGTAATACTAGCGCCGAATAATTCGAATTCGAACTTATTAATAGTTTAACTAAGTTAAAAAGTTGATATACTCAAAATAGTTAATATCTATAATAAAGCTAATTAGTAAGAAAGTAAGAGGTTTAAAATAGTTGAAAGAAACTTATTTCTAAAAGTTATCTCAACTAATTTATTTATTTTAAAGGATTTCAACGTTTATCACTCTTAATAAGACCTCTTAATAACTAATACTTAAGTTGAAACTCGATTAGTTAATTAGATTGAAGATAATAACTTTGAACTCTTAAATAAAATCGAGGTTAAAACCTTCTTTCGAGGTACTAGCTCTTCAGTCTTAGATTTAATACTTGCTACTTTAAGAGTAGCGAGGTGTATTGATAACTAGCAAGTCCTCGACAACTTAAACTCAGACTACTATTTAATCTTCTTTACAATTAAAAACTTAAAGTCAAATCAAAGTTATTTAAATCCACTTTAATTCTTTAATACTAAGAAAGCTAATTAAAACTTGTTTAAAGATAAGCTAATTGATTTAGCTAAAAAGAGCCTAGTTCTCAACTAGAACCTCTCAGAAATCACGAGAACTAGGTTAAACTTTGAAGTGTTAAATATAACTTATTTTAAGAATATCTCTTTTAAACTAATGCGACTAATCGAGTTAGCGGCAACAAGCGCGATTTCAAGAATAAAGCCTAAGCTAAGAGCAAAGCTTTAGTAAACCTTCGAGTTAAAGGAATTACAAAAATCAATACTAAGAGTATAAAGAAGTGAAGGTTAAAGTCAAAGCTACAATTTAACTAGAAACTTTTACTTTTCGACTATTAAATATACTAAACAGAGTTACTAGAATACTTTCTTAAAGACTAAAAACCCGAAGTCAATTTTTAAAGCTTTTAACTATATTAAAAGCTACTTAAGTTATCAACTACCCTCGATTTTAAACTAGTTAACTTTCGATAAAAAAGCAGTTATTTTAAAAGCTACCTTGTTTCTAGAATCTTCAATCTTGATTAGTTCTACTTAGGATTCTTATAAAGTCGATACTTAGTTGAAGCTAGCTACTAGCAAATTGGAAAGAGCTTATTCAATGAAAATTAAAAGAAAAACTTTAGAGCTAAATAGAATTAGTTAGGAAATTATTATTAAAGCTTATCAAACTATTTCTAATTTATTTTATAAAGTCTTTAACCTTCTTATCAATTTCGAATACTATCTAACTTACTAGCGCTAAGCAATAAAAACTATTTTCAAAAAGTTAAAAAAACTTGATTATTCAATTCTTAAAGCTTATAAAATAATATTGCTATTAAACTACTTTGAGAAGATTAATAAGAGGATACTAGTAAAGAGATTAAGCTATTTAGCCGAGACTAACGCCTTGCTACACAACTCTTAAATTAGAAGTAGATTAAAAAAGTCTATAATTAATATAATGTTGTTACTAACAAACAAAATCAAAGAAAATTATATAAATAAATTGAAAATATTAGTCTTATTTCTTAATATCAAAGAGGCTTTCGATTATATATCTAAGAACTAACTACTTATAATTTTAAAAGAGTTAAAACTTCTACTTAGTTTTATAATTTAAATTAGTTACTTTTTAAAAGCTAAATAGCTAAGACTAGCTTTCGATAATTAAATTGAGTTTTTCAAACTTATCAATATTAGAATTCTCTAAGATAGCTTGATTAATTCGATTTTATTTTTAATTTATATTAGAAATCTATTCCTAACTATTAGCTACTTAGTCTAAAACTATATAGACGATATTATATTAGCAGCTAGCTTAACTAGCATCAAGAAGAATTGTAAGACCTTAGAAAGAGAGGCTAACAAATTATATACTTTCGAAATAGCGAATAATATCGAATTTGATTTTAAAAAAACTAAGTTAATCTACTTCTTTTCTAAGTATTTAGCAACTAATACAATTAAATTATCGAATCAGGAAGTTATACACCTCTCCAAGCTAGTAAGGTAGCTAGGAATCTGATTTGACAATATATTAAAATACAAGAATTATATTTTAATCCGAATTAATCAAATTAAATCAGTTTTCCTTCGAATTAATCGTTTAACTAATATTTAAACTAACTTATCCTCCTTTATTATATATTAGCTATATATTGCTTATATCGCTAGTATCTTAAACTACAACTTCTTAATTTAATATAAAGAACAAATTAGTATTAATAACTAACTTTGTAATCTTTAAAATCTTATACTTTAAAAGATATTAAAAATATTTAAAACTAGTTCTATTTTAGTTATAAATATCGAAATTACACTAATACTCTTAGATATTAGACTTGCTAATATCACTTACTAATACACTTTTCGATCTCTCAAACTCTTAAGAAGTTATTTAATTTATAAGCTTCTTTAAAAGGATTATTGTAATAATTACTATTATAATAACTATTATAATAATTACTAAGAAAGCTAGAATATTATAAGTTTAAATAGCGACTAGTTAGTTCTACTATAGATTAAAAAGTCAAAGTTAAAGTCGAAATTAAAGCTAATTTAAATCGACTAAATTAAGTAGTTAATATACTTACTAGTTAATATAATTAGCTTAAAACTAATATAACTATTCAAATTCCTTTCTTGAATCTCTGCTAACCTCTTTAGTATTCGAATTAGTCGATTTTCTAAAAAAGACGAAGTTTTAAACTATTAAGATTTAATATTAATATAAGTTTATAATTAATATTTCTTTTATATTAATAGATTTTAAATATAAACTAAGATTAAAATAAAAGTTAAATTAGCTTTTTTAAATAATAATCAAAAACTAATCTAAGTGTATAAGTAGAATATTAATTTAAATCAACTAGTTTATAATAATAAATTAAAAGGAATTACTTAAGTAGTCAAATTAGCTAGCTAGTTAGTTTAATTAAATTAAGAATATATAGTTTATAATAATAATTAGATTACTTTATTTAAGTTTTAGTTGCTGAATAATAATTTAAATTAAAAACAACTAATAAGAATATACAATATTAACATTTAAATAGTTAATAAAAATATTAATATTAAACTAACTTAAATTCCTAACTACTATAATGTTAATAAGAATAAAATAGTAGATAAGCTAGTTAAAGTAGGTATTAGTAAAAAACCGGACTTTTATATAATTAGCTTTATCTACTTAGACGTTAGTATTAAGAAGTTAAAAGTGTAAAAATAAAAACTAGTATTAAACTAAGTTAAATCTAAATAATTCAAGTTTAAAATTAACTATATTTCTACTTACAAATTAGCTTTTAAATCTAAGTTAGCAATCCTTTTTAAAACTAAATATACTACAGCTAGCGCCTTTTACTAACTTAAACTAAGCTACAACTACTTTAAAGTTTATATATATTAACTCAAATTAACTAATAATAATAAATATAAATATAGTAAAAAGAAGATCTTAAAATACTTTCTTATTAATTGTTGCTTACTTACTAATACTAAACTAAAGTTTAAAGACTTATTTAATATATATTATCTTAATTTACCCTTTCTATTAAATATTAAATCTAATATTAAAGCTATTCTCAAATTTCTTAAAAAGACTAAAATCTATATTTAAAAATATTATTTAACTTAGTTACTTAACTTTTAAATTGCTTACTAATCAAATTGGAATTATTAAATTATTATCATTAATATTTAATATCAACTTAATATCTAATATTTAAATAAATAATACTTAATTTCGTTTTAATATTATATAATTAAGTTAGTATAGTTTAATATTTTTCTTAATATTGTGAGTTTAGATTTAAAGTTTAAATATTATTATTATTATTATTTTCTTAATTAGAGCTAGACTTTCAATATCTCTTTATTATATATAGTATTTTATATATTTAATATATTATATACACTTAGTTACTAATCGATCTATTATAGTTTTAAACTTATATAAATTATTAAAATAAATAAATAAAAAAAGAATTATAAAACTTTAGAAAGAGAGGTTAATAAGTTATATACTTTTAGAATAGCAAATAGTATTAAGTTTGATCTTAGAAAAACCGAGCTAATCTACTTCTTTTCTAGATATTCAATAACTAATTTAATTAAATTATTGAATTAGGAAGTTATATACCTTTCTAAGCTAGTTAAGTAGTTAGAAATTTAATTTAATAATATATTAAAATACAAGAACTACGTTTTAATCTAAATTAGTTAAGCTAAATTAACTTTTCTTTAAATTAGTCGACTAATTAATATTTAGATTAACTTATCCTTTTTTTTTTTTTTTTTATTTATTTTAACAACTTATATAAGTTTGAGATTATAGTAGATTAGTTAACAGTTAATTCGCTAGCAGCTAGGTATATATATAAATAAAGGTTAGATATATATAATATTCAAAAAACAATTAATAAGTTAACTTAAAATTATAATAAACTTTCATTGAAAAAAGACGAATTCTTATTTAAATCGACTCAATCTTTTAATACTCTTATTAATTACAATACAGCGAATTTAATAAAGTAATCGGCTTTATTATATAATTCAACGTTGTTGAGATATTGTCGTCACCGCCGATTTCACAATATTTTACTTTATATTATAAATTTTCATTGAAAAACTTTAAAATATAAAAACATTAAAAAATCAATTAAAAATTATCAAAAACATTACTATTAAGTTTTATTAAAACTTAATAAAACTTTATAAACTTAATAGTCTAAACTACATTTTAATACAATCTTTCTTTTTTAAGATATTATCGTTATTACTATTTCTAGCACTTTTAAATAGTTTAATATTAAAACGATATTAAGTATAAATCGTAGATTTAAGATAATATTAAGATAGTATTAAAGAATTAAGTTTTAGAAATCGATAAAAAGGTTGTTTAAAAGTCTATAAAAGCTTTCTTGATATTAATACATCTTTTAAAGAGTGAGATATCGACTTTAATATTAAAAATATTTAAAATAACTGCCTCTTCAACTTTAACTAATAATTAGAATATTATTTAAATTAACTCTTTCTTGATTACCTTCTTAACAACTATAACTATTAAATCTAACCTTTTTATTATAGATAATATTATAGATATTATTACTTCGCTATCGCTTTTAACAACCTTTTAATTCTATTTTAATATTAATTTATCTAACCTTTCTAATATTTTAAATTTAGACTTCTTTATAAGATTTACACTTGATATAGCTACTAACTTTAATAGAATTCTACTTCACTTTTTTAAATAAAACAACCTCTTTACTTCGGATTAAACTAATAAAGTTTTGAAATCTAATCTTCTTTAGACTTTTACTAATAACCTCTCAAATAAATTAATCTTAGAAATTTAAAACCTTTTAATTAAAGTTTATATAATAACTAATTCCTAAGCTAAATAGACTTAAATCTTAGATTTAATCGAAGTCTTCAAAAACTATATTAAATTTAAAAAAGTTAAAAAGGTTATTAATTAATTAGCTTCTTAAATTAATAATTTAAAGTATATTACTCGCTGAGTTGAAGCCTAAGCCTCCAAACCCTCTTAACTAAAGACTATAAAGACTATACTTTTAATAACTCTCTTAGTAACCCTCGCTATTTTGAAGACTTAGTTGGTATTAAAAGTAATGAAAATTATATAAAATTCGATCTAAGCTACCTTCGCTAATATCGCTGCTATCGAAGCTTTTAAAGCTTTTAAATAGAAGATTATAAAGTCTAAAGTTAAGTTCTAAGTTAAATTTAAATTATAAAATCGATTTATTCTAATTTACAATATTTCAACTCTCTTTTCTACTTTTTATATTCGCAACTCGATAAATAAGACTTTTAAAGTTAAAGGAGTTAAAGGCTTAGTTGTCTCAATTATCACTAACGCTATCAACAAGAAAAACCTAATTTTAACTACTATATCTTCTTTTACTATCGATTTCTTAATTAAGAAGCTCGATATTTAAAAAAATCTTATTAATTTTAAAACTATTTAAAAGAATAAACTTTAGTATAAAGTAGTATTATATAAAATCTTTATAAACAACTTTAACACCTCTAAAAGTATAAAACTAATCTTAAAAGAAATAAAAACTTTCAATTTCTTTTTTAACTTCAAACTAATTAGAACTTCTTATTAACTCTCTTTAGAAGCTAATTACACGGCTAAGCAAGCTAAATTAATAGTAGTCTCTTTTAAAACTAGTAAAGAGGTTGAAAAGTATATAAGGAACTAAGTTTATATTACGAGAATATTAATCAAAGTTAAGAAATTACTAAGTATAGTAAAGTCAACTTAGTATACTAAGTGCCAAGGATTCGAGCATATAACACAATTTTACCGACGCTAAGCTAAGTGTAGTTTATATATAGAGCCTCACTCAACTTCTTAACACTCTTGTAGTATTTATAGTACTTGTAGAAAAACTTATTCTTATTTAGCTTTAAAGTGTTATAACTACTTACTACTTTATACTAGCGATTCCAAATCGTGTGAAGTGTATAAAGTTACAAAGAGACTTAATATAAATCTATAAATAATTAGGATATCTAAGTATTATAAATAAATTTCAACAAAAGTTTATTAGAGACTAAAGTAGCTCTCAACCTTGTTATCAAGTTAAAAATTAATTTATTAATAATTCAAAAGCCTTAGATTATAGCTAAAGACCGGAACTACCTTCAAAGTCGGTTTATAGCTTACTCTAGCTTCAACTAGCTCTTAGTATCTACTTACGAATTCAAGTTTAAAACTCTAATATACACTTTAAAAGTTCTTAAGATTAGAGTAATATTAGTATTAGATAATTTGGATTCAGACTTATTAATAATCCAACTAAGTTAAAAAATCAATATACTTGAAATAGTCAATATCTATAATAAAATTAGCTAGTTAGAAAGTAAGAGGTTTAAAATAGTTGAAAGAAGTTTATTTTCAAAAGTTATCTTAACTAATTCACTTATTCTAAAAGACTTTAATATTTATTACTTTTAATAGAACTCTTTAGCAATTAATATTCAAGCTAGAACCCGATTAGTTAGCTAGATAGAAAACAATAACCTCGAACTTTTAAATAAAGTTAAGGTTAAAACCTTCTTTCAAAGTATTAGCTCTTCAGTCTTAGATCTAATACTTGCTACTTTAAAAGTAGCGAGGTGTATAGATAATTAGCAAGTACTAAATAGCTTAAACTTAGATCACTTACCTATCTTCTTTATAATTAAGAATTTAAATTTTCAAAGTTACTTAAATCTATTTTAATTCTTTAATACTAAGAAGGCTAATTAGAACTTATTTAAAGATAAGTTAGTCGAGTTAACTAAGAAGAGTCTAATTCTTAACTAAAACCTTTTAAAAGTTACAAGAACTAAGTTAAATTTTAAAGTATCAAGTATAATTTATTTTAAGAATATCTCTTCTAAGCTAACATAACTAATCGAGCTAGCAGCGGCTAATACGATTCCAAGAATGAAGTTTAAGTTAAAAGCTAAGTTTTAATAAACCTCTAAACTAAAAGAATTACAAAAATCGATATTAAGAATATAAAGAAGTGAAAGTCAAAATCAAAGTTACAATTTAGTTAGAAACTTTTACTTTTTAACTATTAAGTATACTAAATAAAGTTATTAGAATACTTTCTTAGAGATTAAAAACTCGAAGTCAATTTTCAAAGCTTTTAACTATATTAAAAGCTACTTAAGTTGAAACCTCCTTTTAATTTTAAACTAGTCAACTTTCAATAGAAAAGTAGTTATTTTAAAAGTTACTTTGTTTCTAGAACCTTTAATTTCGATTAGCTCTACTTAAGATACTTATAAAGTTGATAATTAGCCTAAGTTAGCTGCTAATAAGCTAGAAAGAGCTTGTTCAACGAAAATCAAAGGAAAAACTCTAAAGCTAAACAGAATTAACTAAGAAATTATTATTAAAGCTTATTAAGCTATTTCTAACTTATTCTATAAAGTCTTTAGCTTACTAATCAATTTCAACTACTACTCGACTTGCTAGTACTAAGTAATAGAAGCTATTCTTAAAAAGTTAAAAAAGCTTAATTATTTAATCTTGAAAGCTTATAAAGTAATATCACTATTTAATTATTTTAAAAAGGTTAATAAGAAGATACTAGCAAAGTGATTAGACTACTTAGCTAAAATTAGTATCTTGCTACACAACTCTTAAATTAGAAGTAAATTGAAAAAGTCTATAATTGATATAATACTACTATTAGTAAATAAAATTGAAGGAGATTATATAAACAAACTTAAGATATTAGTTTTATTTCTTAATATTAAAAGGACTTTCAATTATATATTTAAGAACTGATTACTTATTAATTTAAAAGAGTTAAAACTTTTATTTAATCTTATAGTTTAAATTAACTACTTTCTAGAAGCTAGATAATTGAGATTAGCTTTTAACAATCAAATTAAGCTTTTTAAACTTATCAACACTAGAATTCCTTAAAATAGCTTAATTAGTTTAATTCTATTTTTAATTTATATTAGGAATCTTTTCTTAATAATTAGCTATTCAATTTGAAGTTATATAGATAATATTATATTAACTGCTAGTTTAACTAGTATTAAGAAGAATTATAAAACTCTGAAAAGAGAGGTTAATAAACTATATACTTTTGAAATAACGAATAGTATCAAGTTTAACTTTGAAAAAACCAAGCTAATCTATTTCTTTTCTAAAGGTTTAATAACTAATTCAGTTAAATTACCGAATTAAGAAGTTATACACCTTTCTAAGCTAGTGAGGTGGCTAGGAATTTAGTTTGATAATATACTAAAATACAAGAATTATATCTTAATTCGAATTAGTTAAGTTAAATTAGCTTTCCTTCAAATTAATCGACTAATTAATATTTAGACTAACTTATTTCTTTTCATAGTATACTAACTATATATTACTTGTGTTGTTAGTATCTTAGATTATAGCTTCTCAATTTAATATAAAAGATAAACTAGTTTTAATAATCAACTTCACAGCTTTTAGAATCTTACTTTTTAAAAGATATTAAAAGTATTTAAAACTAGCTTTATACTAGTTATAAATATCGAAGCTACATTAATACCTTCGAATATCAAGCTCGCTAGCGCCACTCGCTAATACACCTTTCGATCACTTAAACTCTTAAAAAGCTATCTAATTTATAAGCTTTTTTAAAAGAATTATCAAAATAGTTATTATAATATTATAAGCTTAAACAGTAACAAGCCAGCTCTACCACGAATTAAGAAGCTTAAATCAAAGTCGAAGTTAAAGCCAACTTTTTTTTTTTTTTTTTTTTTTCATTTTAATAACTTATATAAGTCTGAGACTATAGTAAGTTGGCTAGCAGCTGATCCGCTAGCAGTTAAGTATATATAGTATTTTAAGTATATATAATGTTATATATAATAAAGAGATATTAAAAGTTTAATCTTAATAAAGGAAATAACGATGAAAATAATAATAATAGCTTTAAACTTCGAACTCAAAATTATAATATTAAGGAAAATATTAAGTTAAACTAGTTTAATTATATAATATTAAAATGATATTAAATATTATCTATCTAAATATCGAATATTAAGTTGGTATTAAACTTAGTAATAATAATTTGATAATTCCAATTTGATTAGTAAGTAATTTAGAGGTTAAATAACTTAGTTAAATAATATTTATAAATATAGATTTCAGTCTTATATAGGAATTTAAAAGTGGCTTTGATATTAGACTTAGTATCTAATAAAAGGGGTAAACTAAGGTAGTATATATTAAAAGCGTTTTTAAACTTAGTGCAGATGTTAGCAAGTAGTTAATAGTTAATAAGAAAGTGTTTAGAAATCTTCTTTTTACTATATTTACATTTATTATTACTAGTCAAGTCGAGTTAATATATATAAGCTTTGAAGTAGTTATAATCTAACTTTAGTTGATAAAAGGTACTAACTATAATTCACTTAGTTTTAAAGAGAATCGCTATTTTAACTCTAAGTACTAATTTGTAGATTGAAATATAGTTAATCTCGAATTCGATATTATATTTCAATTTAGTATATTATTCTAATATTAATTCTTACTTCTAAATCTTAATTCTTTTGATACTAACATCTAAGTAGGCGAAGCTAGTTATATAAAAGTCTAGTTCTTTGTTAATACTTATTTTAACTAGCTTATCTACTATTTTATTCTCATCGATATTATAGTAGCTAGGAATCTAGACTAGATTGATATTAGTACTTTTATTAACTATTTGAGTATTAGTATTATATATCCTTATTAGTTGCTCTTAATTTAAGTTATTATTTAATAATTAAAGTTTAAACAAAGTAGCTTGATTATTACTATATACTATATATTCTTAATTTAACCGAGCTAGCTAGCTAGTTAATTTAATAGCTTAAATAATCTCTTCCAATTCACTATTATAGACTAGCTGATTTAAATCGATATTTTACTTATACACTTGGATTAACTTTTAATTAGTATCTAAAAAAGCTAGTCTAACTTTTATTCTAATCTCAGTTTACAATTAAGATTTATTAATATAGAAGAAGTATTGATTATAAACTTATATTAATACTAAGTCTCGATAATTTAATACTTTATCCTCTTTAAATAAACAGCTAATCCGAATATTATAAAGTGTAGTTAAAGTTTAAAAAGGGAATTTAAATAGCTATATTAGTTCTAAATTAGTTATATCGATTAGTAAATATATTAACTACTTAATTTAATCGATTTGAGTTAGCTTTAGCTTTAGCTTTGATTTAAACTTCTTAATCTATAAGAGAATTAACTAGTCGCTATCTAAGTTTATAATATTATAATAACTATTATAATAACTATTTTGATAATCTTTTTAAAGAAATTTATAAATTAGATAGCTTCTTAAAAGTTTAAGAGATTAGAGAGTATATTAGCAAGTAGTGTTAACAAGCCTAATATTTAAAAGTACTAATATAACTTCGATATCTATAACTAAAGTTAAACTAATTTTAAATACTTTTAATATTTTTTAGAAAGTGAGGTTTTAAAAGCTTTGAAGTTAACTTTTAAAATTAACTTGTCTTTTATATCAAATCGGGAAGCTATAGTTTAAGATACTAATAATATAAACAATGTATAACTAATATACAGCGAAAAAGAATAAACTGATCTAAATATTAGTTAAACGACTAATTTAAAGAAAAGCTAATTTAGTTTAACTAATCTAAGTTAAAATATAGTTCTTGTATTTTAATATATTATCGAACTAAATTCCTAGCTACCTTACTAGCTTGAAAGAGTATATAACTTATTAATCTAATAATTTAACTGAATTAATCGTTAAATCTTCAAAAAAGAAGTAAATTAGCTTAGTTTTTCCAAAGTTAAACTTGATATTATTCGTTGTTCTAAAAGTATATAGCTTATTAGCCTCTCTTTCTAAAGTCTTATAATTCTTCTTAATACTAGTTAAGCTAGTTACTAATATAATATTGTTTATATAACTTTAAATCGAATAGCTAATAGTCGAGAAAAGATTCTTAATATAAATTAAAAATAAAATCGAACTAATTAGATTACTTTAGAGAATTCTAATATTAATAGGCTTAAAAGACTTAATTTGATTATCAAAAGCTAATCTCAACTATTTAGCTTTCAAGAAGTAGTTAACCTAAGCTATAAGATTAAATAGAAGTTTTAGCTTTTTTAAAATAGTAAGTAATTAGTTCTTAGATATATAATCGAAAGCCTCTTTAATATCAAGGAATAAAACTAATATTTTAAACTTATTTATATAATCTCCCTTAATTTTATTCGCTAATAAAAACACTATATCAACTATAGACTTTTTCAACTTACTTCTAATTTGAAAGTTATATAGTAAGATACTAGTTTTAACTAGATAATCTAATTACTTTACTAATATCTTCTTATTAACTTTCTTAAAATAATTAAATAGTAAAATCACTTTATAAGCTTTAAAAATTAAATAATCAAGTTTTTTTAGCTTTTTAAGAATAACTTCTATTACTTAGCGCTAGCAAGTCGAGTAGTAGCTATAGTTAATAAGAAAGCTAAAGACTTTATAAAATAAATTAAGAATAGTTTAGTAAACTTTAGTAATAATTTCCTAGCTAATTTTATTTAACTTTGAAGTTTTCTTTTTAATTTTTATTAAATAAGCTCTTTCCAACTTGCTAGCAACTAGCTTAAACTAAGTATCGACTTTATAAATATTTTAAGTAGAACTAATCGAAATTGAGAGCTCTAAGAATAAAATAGCTCTCAAAATAACTACTTTTCTATCGAAAGTTAACTAGTTTAAAATCGAGGGTAGTTGTTAACTCAAGTAGCTTTTTATATAACTAAAAGCTTTAAAAATTGACTTCAAGTTTTTAATTTCTAAGAAGGTATTCTAATAACTCTGCTTAATATATTTAATAGTTAAAAAATATAAGTTTCTAACTAAATTATAATTTTAACTTTAACTTCTTTACTCTCTTAATATTACTTTATATAACTTCTTTAACTTAGAAGTCTACTATAACTTAGCTCTCAACTTAGGTTTCATTCTTAGAATCGTACTAACTACTACTAGTCCGATTAATTATATTAACTTGAAAGAGATATTCTTAAAATAAATTACACTTAATACTTCAAAGTTTAACTTAGTTCTTATAACTTCTAAAGAGTTTTAATTAAGAATTAGACTCTTTTTAGCTAAATCAACTAGCTTATCTTTAAACAAGTTTTAATCAGCTTTTTTAATATTAAAAAATTAAAATAGATTTAAGTAACTTTAATTTGACTTTAAATTCTTAATTATAAAGAAGATTGAATAATAGTCTGAATTTAGACTATCTAATACTTACTAGTTATTTATATACTTTACTACTTTTAAAGTAGTAAATATTAAATTTAAGACTAAAAAGTTAAAACTTTAAAAGAAAGTTTTAACTTTAACTTTATTTAAGAGTTCAAAGTTATTATCTTTAATCTAACTGACTAATCGAGTTCCAACTTAAGTATTAGCTACTAAGAGGTTCTACTAAAAGTAATAAGTATTGAAATCCTTTAGAATAAATAAATTAGTTAAAATAACTTTTAAAAATAAGCTTTTTTTAACTATTTTAAACTTCTTACTTTCTTACTAATTAGTTTTATTATAGATATTGATTATCTTAAGTATATTAGTTTCTTAACTAAATTAAACTATTAATAAGTTTAAATCCAAATTATTTAATACTAATATTACTTTAATTTCAAGAACTTTTAAAATATATATTAAGGTTTGAAGTTTAAATTCGCAAGTTAGCGTTAAGAGCTAGTTGAAGCTAAAGTAAGTTATAAACCGACTTTGAAGGTAATTCTAATTCTCAACTATAATCTAAAGCTCTTGAATTATTAATAAGTTAATTTTTAACTTAATAGCGAGGTTAAAAGCTACTTTAATCTCTAATAAACTTTTATTAAGATTTATTTATAATACTTAGATATCTTAATTATTTATAAGCTAATATTAATTCTCTTTATAGCCTTATACACTTTATACAATTTTGAGTCGCTAGCGTGAGGTTAGGAGCAGTTATAGCACTTTAAAGCTAAGTAAGAATAAACTTTCTTGCGAATACTATAGATATTGTAGAAGTGTTGGAAGGTTGAGTGAGATTCTATATATAGACTACACTTAGCTTAGCGTTAACAAAATTAGGTTATATACTTGAAACTTTAGCATTTAATATATTAAATTGACTTTATTATATTTAATAATTTCTCAGTTTTGACTAATATTCTAATAATATAAACTTGATTCTTTATATATTTTTCAACTTCTTTATTAGTCTTAAAAGAGACTACTACTAATCTAACTCGCTTAGCCACATGATTAGCTTCTAAAAAGAGTTAATAAAAAGTTCTAATTAATTTAAAGTTAAAAGAGAAATTGAAGATCTTTATTTCTTTTAAAACTAATTTTATACTTTTAAAAGTATTGAAGTCGCTTATAAAGATCTTATATAATACTACTTTATACTAAAGTTTATTCTTTTGAATAGTTTTAAAATTAATAAGATTTTTTTAAATATCGAGCTTCTTAATTAAAAAATTAGTAGTATAAAAGAGTATAG
Organism: Clarireedia monteithiana; assembly: GCA_026226035.1. Classification (NCBI taxonomy): domain Eukaryota; kingdom Fungi; phylum Ascomycota; class Leotiomycetes; order Helotiales; family Rutstroemiaceae; genus Clarireedia; species Clarireedia monteithiana. The sequence goes on from JANHAD010000201.1 coordinate 41,246, forward strand.
TAGTTAAGATTAAATTTTTCTTATTTATAGTATTAGTAATAACTAAGATAACTAGGTTTTTAATCTCTTTAACTTTAAAAGCTTTATTTATCAAGTTGCGAATAAGAAAAGTTGAAAAAGAAGTTAAAATATTGTAAATTAAGATTAGTTGATTTTAAAGTTTAAACTTATTTTAAAGTTTAACTTTAAGCTTAACAGTTATTTATTCAAAAGCTTTAGAAGCCTTAGTAGCAATGATATTAATAAAAGTAGTTTAAATTAGATTTTAAGTAATTTTTATTACTTTTAATATTAGCTAAGTCTTCGAGATAATAAAGGTTATTAGAAAAATTACTAAGAGTATAGTCTTTATAGTTTTTAACTAAAAGGGTTTAGAAGCTTAAGCTTTAATCTAGTAAATAGTATATTCTAAATTATTAATCTAAGAGGCTAATTAGTTAATAACCTTTTTAACTTTTTTAAATTCAATATAGTTTTTAAAGACTTTAATTAAGTCTAAGATTTAAATCTATTTAACTTAGAAATTAGTTATTATATAAACTTTAATTAAAAGGTTTTAAGCTTTTAAAATTAGTTTATTTAAAAAGTTATTAGTAGAGATTTGAAAAAGATTAAACTTCGAGATTTTATTAGTTTAGTTTGAAGTAAAGAGGTTATCTTGTTTAGAAAGGTAAAGTAGAATTCTATTAAAGCTAGTAGTTATATTAAAAGTAAATCTTATAAGAGAGTTTAAACTTAAAATATTAGAAAAGCTAGATAAGTTAATATTAAAATGAAATCGAAGGGTTACTAAAAGCGATAACAAAGTAGTAATATTTATAATATTGTTTATAATAGAGGGGTTAGATCTAATAACTATAGTTATTAAAGAGATAGTTAGAAAGAAGTTAGTTTGAATAATATCTTAATTATTAGTTGAGATCGAAAAGATAACTATTTTAAATACTTTTAATATTAAAGTTGATATTTTATTTCTTAAAAGATATATTAATACTAAGAAAGTTTTTATAAACTTTTAAATAGCTTTTTTATCAATTCCCAAAACTTAATTCCTTAATATTATCTTAATATTATCTTAAATCCGCGATTTATACTTAATATTATCTTAATATCAAATTATTTAGAAGTATCGAAAGTAGTAACAATAATAATATTTTAAGAAAAAGAAGTTATATCAAAGTATAATTTAGACTATTAAGTTCGTAAAGTCTTATTAAGTTTTAATAAGACTTAATAATAATGTTTTTGATGATTTTTAATTAATTTTTTAATATTTTTAATATTGATAATTCAAATAGCTAAAATCGATATTCGGAAATATTGAAATTGATAACAACAGTTGCAACAACGATATCTTAAGTAATAAGAAAAGTATTAAGATACTTTTAAACTTATTTAGTTTACAATTATATACTAAAGCTAGTTATATCTTTTAATTAATAATTTTTTATAATATTTATTACTTTTTCGATATTTTTATATTTTTTAAATGTTTTTAATAAAAATTTCAAAATATAAAGTAAAATATTATAAAATCGACAGCGACGATAATATCTTAATAACGCTAAATTATATAATAAAGCCGATTACTTTATTAAATTCATTGTATTGTAATTAACTAGTATATCAAAGAAATAAATCGATTTGAATAATAATTCGCGATTTTTTAATAAATCTAAGTATATTGTTATAATAGAATGTAAATATAAATATAATATTTTGATGAAGCTAAAGCCAACTTAAATCGATTAAATTAAACGTTTAATATATCTATTAGTCGATATAGCTAGCTTAGAACTAATATAACCCTTCAAATTCCTTTCTTAGACTCTCGCTAACCTTTTTAACATTCGAATTAATTGTTTATCTAAAGAAAATAAAGCCTTAGACTATTAAGACTCAACGTTAATATAAGCTTATAATCAATATTTCTTTTATACTAATAAGTTCTAATTACAAACTAAAACTAAAATAAAAGTTAGATTAACTCTTTTAAATATTAATTAGAAGCTAATCTAAATATATAAGTAGAATATTAGTTTAAATCAACTAGTTTATAATAACGAACTAAAGGGAATCATTTAAGCTATTAAATTAGCTAATTAACTAGCTTGTTTAAACTAAGAATATATAATATATAATAATAATTAAGTTGCTTTATTTAAGTTTTAATTACTAAATAACAACTTAAGCTAAGAATAATTAATAAGAATATACAATGCTAACATTCAAATAGTTAATAAAAATACTAACATCAAATTAGCTTAGGTTTCGGAATACTACAATATCAATAGAAATGAAATAGTAAATAAACTAGTTAAAGTAGATACTAATAAAGAACTAGACTTTTATATAATTAGCTTTGTTTATCTAAATATTAATATTAAAAGAATCAAAACTTAGAAATAGGAATTAGTATTAAACTAAGTTAAATCTAAGCAAATCGAATTTAAAACGAATTATACTTTTACTTATAAACTAGCTTTTAAATCCAAGTTAGTAATCTCTCTTAAAACCAAACAAGTTATAGCTAATACTTTTTACTAACTTAAATTAAGTTATAGCTACTTTAAAATATATAAATATCAACTTAGTTTAATTAGTAATAATAAGTATAAATATAATAAAAAGAAGATTCTTAAACACCTCTTTATTAGCTACCACCTACTTACTAATATCTATATTAAGCTTAAAAACTCTTTTAATATATACTATCTTAGTCTACTTCTCTTATTAAATATTAAGCTTAGCATCGAAGCTACACTCGAATTTCTACAAGATATCGAAATTTACATTTGAAAATATTATCTAATCCAATCATCTAACCTCTAAAATTGCTTACTAATTAAATTAGATTATTAAATTGTTTTTATTAAACTTAATACCAACTTAATATTCAATATTTAGATAGATAATATTTAATACTATCTTAATATTATATAATTAAGCTAGTTTAACTTAATATTTTCCTTAATATTATAATTTTAAATTTAAAGTTTAAAAGCTATTATTGTTATTTTTACTATTATTTCCTTATCTAAAGCTAGACCTTTAGTATCTCTTTATTATATATAGTATTACATATACTTAAACTTTATATATATACCTAGCCGCTAGTAGGTTAGCTACTAACCAACCTACTATAGTCTTAGACTTATATAAGTTGTAAAAATAAATAAAAAAAAAAATATATAATATTATATATAGTGAGTGATATTAAAGGTCTAGCTTTAATAAAGGAAATAATAATAAAATAATAAAATAATAATATATCTAAATCTATCAAAAAATCGCGAATTATTATTTAAATCGATTTATTTCTTTAGTATACTAGTCAATTATAGTATAGTGGATTCAATAAAGTAATTAGCTTTATTATACAACTTAGCGTTATTAAGATATTGTTGTCGCTATCGATTTTATAATATTTTACTTTATATTTCGAAATTTTCATTAAAAATACTCAAAAAATATAAAAATATTAAAAAAGTAACAAATATTATAAAAAATCATTAATTAAAAGATATAGCTAGCTTTAGTATACAATTGCAGATCGAATAAGCTTAAAAGCACTTTAGTACTTCTCCTATCATTTAAAATATCACCGTCGCAACTATTGCTATTAATTCCAATACTTCTAAATATCGACTTTAATTATCTAAACTATTAACATCAAAAATATTAAAAAATTAATTAAAAATTATCAAAAACATTATTATTAAGTTTTATTAAAATTTAATAAAACTTCGCAAACTTAATAATCTAAACTGTATTTTAATACAACTCTTTCTTTTTAAGATATTGTTATTATTACTACTTCTAATACTTTTAAATAGTCTAATATTAAAATGATATTAAATATAAATTGTAGATTTAAAATAATATTATAATAGTATTAAAGAATTAAATTTTAGAAATTGATAAAAAGGCTATCTAAAAGTTTATAAGAACTTTCTTAATATTAATATACTTTTTAAGAAATAAGATATTAACTTCGATATCAAAAGTATTTAAAATAACTACCTCTTCAACTTTAATTAATAATTAAAATATTATCTAAACTAATTTCTTTCTAACTACTTCTTTAACAATTATAATTATTAGGTCTAACCTCTCTATTACAAATAATACTATAAATATTATTATCTTATTATCGCTTTTAGTAACTCTTCGATTTTATTCTAATATTAACTTATTTAACCTTTTTAATATTTTAAGTTTAGACTTTCTTATAAAACTTACTTTTAATATAACTACTAGTTTTAATAGAATTCTACTTCACTTTTCTAAATAAGATAACTCCTTTACTTTAAATTAAATTAATAAAATTTTAAAGTCTAACCTCTTTCAAACTTCTACTAATAACCCTTTAAATAAACTAATTTTAAAAGTTTAAAATCTTTTAATTAAAGTTTATATAATAACTGATTTTCAAACTAAACAAACTTAAATCTTAGATTTAATTAAAATCTTTAAAGATTATATTAAATTTAGAAAAGTTAAAAAGGTTACTAACTAATTAGCTTCTTAGATTAATAATCTGAAATATACTACTCGCTAGATTGAAGCTTAAGCTTTTAAACCCTTCTAGCTAAAAACTATAAAAACTATACTTCTAATAACCCTTTTAATAATCTTTACTATTTCAAAGACTTAGTTAATATTAAAAGTGATGAAAATCACTTAAAATCCAACCTAAGCTACCTTTGCTAACATCGCTGCTACTAAGGCTTTTAAGGTTTTTAAATAAACAATTATTAAACCTAAGACTAAGCTTTAGAATAAGTTTAAACTTTAAAATCAACTGATTTTAATTCGCAATATTTCAATCTCTTTTTCAACTCTTCTTATTCGCAACTTGATAAATAAAGCTTTTAAAATTAAAAGAGTTAAAAGCCTAGTTGTCTCAACTATTACTAGTACTACAAATAAGAAAAATTTAATCTTAATTATTACACTCTTTTATATTACTGATTTCTTAATTAAGAAGCTCGATATTTAAAAAAATCTTATTAATTTTAAAACTATTTAAAAGAATAAATCTTAATATAAAGTAGTATTATATAAAATCTCTACAAACAACTTTAACACTTTTAAAAGTATAAGACTAATCTTAAAAAAAATAAAAATCTTCAATTTCTCTTTTAACTTTAAACTAATTAGAACTTCTTATTAACTCTCTTTAGAAGTTAATCGCGCGGTTAAACAAGCTAGATCAGTAGTAATCTCTTTTAAAACTAATAAAGAAATTGAAAGGTATATAAAGAACTAAGTTTATATTACTAGAATATTAGTTAAAGCTGAGAAATTACTAAATATAACAAAGTTAACTTAATATACTAAGTACTAAAGTTTCAAGTATATAACTTAATTTTATTAATATTAAACTAAATATAGCTTATACACAAAGCTTTACTCAACCTTCTAACACTCTTACAACGTCTATAACACTTATAGGAAAGTTTATTTTCATTTAGCTTTAAAGTATTATAACTACTTCTAATCTCACGCTAGCGATTTAAAATCGTGTAAGGTATATAAAGTTATAAAGAGAATTAATATTAGTTTATAAATAATTAGGATATCTAAGTATTATAAGTAAATCTCAATAAAAGTTTATTAGAGACTAAAGTAGCTTTTAATCTTATTATCAAGTTAAAAATTAACTTATTAATAATTTAAGAGCCTTGGATTATAACTAAGAACTAAAACTACTTTTAGAGTTAATCTATAATTTACTTTAACTTCAACTAGCTCTTAGTACTAACTTGTAAATTTAAATCTTAAACTTTGATATATACTTTAAAAGTTCTTAAGATTGAAGTAATATTAGCGCCGAATAATTTAGATTTAAACTTATTAATAATCTAACTTAGTTAGAAAACTAATATATTCAAGATAATCAATATCTATAATAAGACTAGTTAATAAGAAAGTAAGAAATTTAAAATAATTAAAAGAAGTTTATTTTTAAAAGCTATCTCAACTAATTTATTTATTTTAAAGGATTTCAATATTTATTACTTTTAATAGAACCTCTTAATAGTTAATACTTAAGTTGAAATCCGATTAGTCAATTAGATTGAAGATAATAATTTTAAACTCTTAAATAAAATTAAAGTTAAAACCTTCTTTTAAAACTCTAGCTTTTCAATTTTAGATTTAATATTTATTACTTTAGAAATAGTAAGGTATATAAATAACTAGTAAATACTAGATAGTCTAAGTTTAAATTATTATTTAATCTTCTTTACAATTAAGAATCTAAAGTTAAATCAAAGTTATTTAAACTTATTTTAATTCTTTGATATTAAAAAGGTTGATTAGAACTTATTTAAAGACAAGTTAATTGATTTAATTAAAAAGAGCTTAGTTTTTAACTAAGACTTCTTAGAAGTTATAAGAACTAAATTAAACTTTGAAGTATCAAGTATAACTTATTTTGAAAATATCTCTTCTAAGTTAATATAACTAATCGAACTAGTAGCAGTTAGTACGATCTTGAAAATAAAATCTAAATTGAAAGCTAAGTTATAATAAACCTTTAAGTTAAAAGAATTATATAAAGTAATATTAAAAGAGTAAAGAAGTTAAAGTCAAAATTATAATTTAGTTAGAAACTTGTATTTCTCAGTTATTAAATATACTAAATAGAGTTATTAGAATACTTTAGAGACTAAAGATTTGAAGTCAATTTTTAAAGCTTTTAACTACACAAAAAGCTACTTAAGTCGACAATTACCCTCGATTTTAAACTAGTCAACTTTCAATAAAAAAGCAGTTATTTTAAAAGCTATTTTGTTTTTAAAGCCCCCAATTTCAATTAATCTTACTTAAGATACTTATAAAGTCAATACTTAGTCTAAGCTAGCTGCTAGCGAGTTGGAAAAAGCTTGTTTAATAAAAATCAAAGGGAAAACTTCGGAGCCGAATAGAATTAGCTAGGAAATTATTATTAAAGCTTACTAAACTATTCTTAACTTATTTTATAAAGTCTTTAGTCTTCTTATCAACTACAACTACTATCCGACTTACTAGCGCTAAGTAATAGAAGCTATTCTCAAAAAGCTAAAAAAGCTTGATTATTTAGTTTTTAAAGTTTATAAAGTAATTTCACTATTTAATTGTTTTAAGAAAGTTAGTAAAAGAATATTAACGAAGCAATTAAACTATTTAACTAAAACTAATATCTTATTATATAACTTTTAAATTGGAAGTAGGTTGAAAAAGTCTATAATTGATATAGTACTTTTACTAGCGAATAAAATCAAGGAAGATTATATAAATAAGTTTAAGATATTAGTTTTATTCTTTAATATCAAAGAGGCCTTCGATTATATATCTAAGAACTAACTACTCGCTATTTTAAAAGAACTAAAACTTCTATTTAGTCTTATAACTTAAGTTAACTACTTCTTAGAAGCTAGATAGCTAAGATTAGTCTTTAATAATTAAATTAAGCTTTTCAAATTTATTAACACTAGAATTCCCCAAAGTAGCCTAATTAGTTCGATTTTATTCTTAATTTATATTAGGAATCTTTTCCTGATTATTAGCTATTCGATTTGGAGTTATATAGACGATATCGTATTAGCAGCTAGCTTAATTAATATTAAGAAGAACTATAAGACTTTAGAAAGAGAGGTTAATAAGCTATATACTCTTAAAACAGCGAATAGTATCAAGTTTAACCTTGAAAAGACTAAGCTAATCTACTTTTTTTTCAGAGATTCAACAACTAATTCGGTTAAATTACTAGATCAATAAGTTATATACCCTTTCAAGCTAGTAAGGTAGCTAGGAATTTAATTCGATAATATATTAAAATATAAGAACTACATCTTAACTCGGATTAGTTAAGCTAAATCAGTTTTTCTTCGAATCAATCGTTTAGCTAATACTCAGATCGGCTTATCTTATTTCGTTATATATTAGTTATACGTTGCTTGTATCGCTAGTATCTCAGACTACAGTTCCCCGATTTGATATAAAGGACAAACTAATTTTAAAAGTCAACTTCGAAGCTTTTAAAACCTCACTCTCCGAAAAATACTAGAGGTATTTAAGACTAGTCTAGCCTTGGCTATAGATATCGAAGCTGCGCTAGTACCTCCAGATATTAGGCTTGCTAGCACCGCTTACTAATACGCCTTCCGATCTCTTAAACTCTCAAGAAGCTATCCAATTTATAAACTTCTTTAGGAGGATCACTAAGACAGCTACTATAACAGCTACCATGATATTATAAGCTTAGACAGCGACTAGCTAATCCTCCCGCGGATTAAGAAGCTTAAGTCAAAGCCGAAGCTAAAGCTAACTCAAATCGACTGAATTAGGTAGTCAATATACCCGCTAGTCGATATAGCTAGCTTAGAACCGATATAGCTATTCAAATTCCCCCTTTGGACCCCGGCTATACCCTATAATATTCGAATTAGCCGCCTATCCAAAGAAGATAAAGCATTAGATTACTAGAACTCAGCGTTGATACAGGCTTATAATCAGTACTCCTTCTATACTAACAGATTCTAATTGCAAACCGAGACTGGAATAAAGGTCGGACTAGCTCTCCTAGACGCTAATCAAGAGCTAATCCGAGCGTATAAGTGGAATATCGGCCTAAATCAGCTAGTCTACAATAGCGAATTAGAAGGGATTACCTAGGCTGTCGAATTAGCTAGCTAGCTAACTCGGCCAGACTAAGAATACACGGTGTATAGCGACAATCAAGCTACCTTGCTTAGACTTCAGTCACTAAATAACAACCCAAGCTAAGAGCAACTAATAAGGATATACGACGCTAGCACCCAAATAGTCAATAAAGGTGCTAGTGTCAATCTAGCCTGAGTTCCCGGCTACTGCAACATCGACGGGAATAAAATAGCGGATAAGCTGGCTAAAGTAGGTACTAGCGAAGAACCGGACTCTTATATAACTAGCTTCGCCTACCTAGGCGCTA
>JANHAD010000202.1:0-49765 GCA_026226035.1 Clarireedia monteithiana
TAAATCATACATTTAGTGTATTCTCCGCTGAAGACCGCCTGTTGTAGCCGCAACAATTCTTTATAAACGAAGGCATATAGGAGGTTCTGGATCGAAGTACTGATTTAATTGTCTACAAACCCGGTTGCGGGGGGTTAAATAATATTGTATTTGGAAGAGACATATCCATGAATAATATTTGATTGATAGGTAGTTAATAGAGCTGGATCGCGGTAAAAACGATAAAGAGAAAAGAAAGTAATTTCTGGCTACAGAAACAGCGAACCTATTTGTAGCTATAATAATTATATATCATAAAATCTATAAAACAAGGGATAAAAGTAGCCCAAGCGAAGTGGCACTGGCGAGGTTGGATAGCGCCGTCAATGTCTTAAATCCTTCGTGCGAAAGCGGCCTTCCTATACACATATCGTAAAATTAAAATTAAAGACCCCTCTCATATACCTACATGACCTCCCATATGCATATGAGGTTCCGATATGCATATGGTAAACAAAGGCATATGGGAGGTTCCAGATCACATTACTATCTCCAATCAACCGAACCTTGCCACCACCTGTCTTATTCGACTATTCGACACCCGTCTCTGAAAATGGCGTCCCTGGATATTGTAATACTATCCATGCTGTATCTGCTACCTTACCCATACCTCCCTGGTGCGCCTCTTGATAGTGCCAAAAACTATCTGTAAGAATTTCCACCAAACGGACTCACTACGTTCTCTTTAAACGATCGTTTATCTGATGAAAACCTCCTGGTGGGTGGTGGCTGTGAGTTTGTGAGGAATAGGGGAGGGGAGGGGATGGGCTTGTTGTGAGGGATTCGGCGTTTGCGGCGTCTGTGAAGGGCTGATATTAGGGAGAGATTTAGTCAAGTGTCACAGAGGTAACCTAGTGCACAAAAACTAGTACTAGCCGTCAGGTCGCTTGAATCTGCGGACAGACATGTTCAATTAATAAGATCCATTGCTCTCATAGAAAGCCTTACAGCTAACCCAGCTAGCTATCTCCATTTAAATATGAATCTAATGCATACGTTCATACATACTCCAACCCCAAACCCCAGAACTCCCATGCCCCCACCCAAAAATTCAAAAAAACCAATCAGGTCAAGCCCACATACACTTCGCCGAATCCAAATAGCTTTCCCTGACCCCATACAATGTACTCAAATCATCCGCATACGCCTCATTCTTTAACTTCTGCTTCAGCAACGCACTCTCATGTCTCTTCAACATGACGTTCCACGAAAACATCGAATGGCCCACCCCCGCAAAATACTCTCCTCTCAGCAGCACCAAATAATCAATCAGGGCCCTCTGATCCCATCTTAGTTTTCCCAACTCCTCCCTCTCGTGCTCTTTCAGCAGATCTTCTTTATGCGTAACGGATATGCCATGGGGGCTCGCTTCCGCTGCGAGTTTATGCACGGATGCTTGGTCCCCTGAGGAAGCGTAGATGATGGATGTTTTCATAGCTTCGGCGAGGGATATATACGCGTCTGCTTGGCCGGCATAGTGGGTGAATGGCGCGGCGGCCACGTGTCGCTTATCGAGGACGTCGGGTTCGGTTTTGAGATGCACGCCGAGGAAAGAAGGGGTGACGATTGGAGTGCTGACGTTCAGTGGGATTTCATACCATGATTGCATTTGACGCAAGGTGGATGTTGCGAGTCTGCGTACGTCTTTGCGGAATTTTAAGATCTGTCCAAATTCGTGCGCGAAGACATGGCCGTCGGCGTGGGTGGGGTATTGGAGAATCGATTGTTCGAGATCAACGATGATGGGGACGGATTGCGGCGATGGGGCCATGTATTGCTCGATCCAGGTGTAGAGTTTGCTTTGCCAATCTTCGGGGTGTTCAAGCCCGCTTGTGGGTCGATTAGAGAAGAGAGATTCAGGGGAGAGACCGCGGCGGCGGGGGTTCACGGTGACTTCCATGTGGTCGATGAGTTTTAGTTCTGGACAGGACAATTTGAGAGATTTCCGGAAGTGCGAGGTGTCGAACATATAGTCCATTCCTTTCCAGCCTAGGCCGTGGCGTTTTCCAAGATGTGATTCCGATTGCTCTTCTGCGGGTATCATATTGAGATCATCACCGTCCATGTCCTCTCGAAGCTTGATGTTGGGCATGACGAGACTTCCTCCCCCTCCGATAGCATACCGTACGCAGTTTAGTATCGAGTTGCGAATATGAGCTACTCCACCGCGATTACTATCGCACGTGAATATCAAACTTGAGTTCCAAGTATTCGTTGCGCATACTGCACGCATGACTTCTGAGTTCATAGGCGGGAAATCAAAAATATCGTGCTGATCAAGGGTTTGTTGTGATTGAGGATGTGATTTTGCATTATCGCCATTCGAATTCCATATTATATGATCAGGTAGTATTGTTGGCCGATCAAAAATTGACCAGAGCCAGACGAAGCCCAGGAAGATACCGGCTATGGCGGCATATTTACGATTAATACCATTAGGGAGCTGCATTTTGCTTTTCGGTGAAAGACTGAATTTCGTAAGAGAGAATCAAGGACAAACATTTTGATGTCGTTGTCGTCGTGGTTATGTATTGCAAGAAAAATGTGCTTTGATCTCCAAGGTGGAGGGGAGGAACTGTGCGAAGTGTGTTTTGAGATGGGATGGCCGAGGTGCGTGCTGACCAATCAAACGCAGGTTTTGAGTATTTTGAAACATTGATGAGGATGTTGAGACGGCGAATTGTGGTTCCTCTCCTAAAGATGCACATGAAACATCCCGTGGCTGTTTCGATTTATTCCTGTAGCAATAATAGGTTTGTTAAGTGTGTTGTTGGTGGGGAATTGCGGTGGAAGGAGTTGTTTCGAGGGTATTACTGTACCATCATATCTGACTACATTTCTAACTTGTTTATATGTATACTCTAACCACGTATACTCTAGTAAAGCAAACCCAAGGGTGTCCAACACGGAACGAAGAAATCACAATTCATTTCTATGATTACCAAGATCCGCGCTACTCCTCCTCTACATCGTCTCCAACAATGTCATCTTTCTTCACATTAAGAAACCAAATCGGGATACCCACCAGGGCGTAGCTTATCCCCGCCACCAAAAATGCTCCTCCACTCCAAATCCCTCCCTTCTTCAATCCCATACTAAAGGCACCCGACATCAACGGGCTAGAAATCATACCGCCAACAGTATCCATCACCGCGAGAACTCCGTATAGGCGGCTGACTTGGGACGGATGAATAAAAGAAGTGACAAGTGATCGGATGGCAGGTGGGAAGCCCATCCCGAGCGAGAGTATAATAGTTGCTTTATTTATTAGTCTGATGTGCTCGTTTAGTTCAGTGGTACTTACAAATCACAAATAGAGACGGTACAATAGCCAGTGCGAGTCCAAGACATCCCATAACCAAGAAGATGACAGAGACCCGGGCAACGAGAAGATCTTTCACTGCTGGCTGGAGATGGAACTTAGTAAGGAATGCGTAGATAGCCGGCAGAATGGCAACGAGGAGAGTAAAATTCGTTCCTGAAGCAATCGGGATCAAAAAGCTGGCCTAGTTGTACATTAGTTGTGAAGTTATAAAACGGCATTGAATGTATCACCTCGGAAAGCTTCCAATGCAATCTCTTGGAAGCAAGTTGTAGCATGAATTGGCTCGCATTACCTTGTATGGATTGAGTCAAGAAGACCATCGATAAGACGAATATTTTCGGATGCTTGAATACGAATCGAGATTCTTCAAACTTATCGAGGAGAATTCGCCAGTTCTTCTGAGAAAATGATAGATTTTCTTCCTCATCTGAAGACTGCTCTTCGTCATTCTCCGCCCCTGGGCCGGGAACAGTATTGTGGTGGTGATCTCGAAGATGCAGTGTCTCTGGAAGAGCGAGAACTAGCAATGCACCCGAAAGCATAAAGCATACTGCGACCAGCATAGGGATCCAGACATTACGCTTCATTAGCCACCACGCAAATGGTACCCCGCAAAACGTGCCAATCAGAGTTGTAGCTGTGATTTGGAAGAACGTAGCTGCTCTTTGGCAATAGTTAGCTTAGTAGTGATCATAGATAAGTTATAGAGATGATATACCTATTTTTTTCCGGAACTACGTCTGCGATAATCGTGAAAAACATCGACCGTACAACTGCTGAACCACCTCCTATTAAAAGGAAGAAATTCGATGCCCAGTACCAGCGTATATCAAAGACGGTGTCAAAATAGCCTGTTCCCGGTATCAGCATTATAGACCTTGATACCGTGTTTACCAATATCAAATTTATCATCAAATCATCACACCCTTTCTCTGTCCCTCCCATCTTCCCTCGTTCCCATTCCTCGTTCCACCCCCCTCTCTCCACCCCCTTAACCCCCTAATACCTCCAAGAAACAAAACAGCAAACTCACAGACAGTCATCCCCCACGCCACACTCGCCATCAACCCCATCAAAGCCGAAAATAGTACCGGCCGTCTGCCAACTCTATCCGCCAAAACTCCATATGGCACCGCCATAATAAGCCCCGGTATGCAGCTAAACATCTGGTTCCAGCCCTTCAGCATCGCCATTTTCCCCTGAATGATGTCACTTTTGCAATCCTCCTCCGGAATTGATCCAGATGGGGTGGAAAACGGTGCGCTGGAAAAATAAGCTCGGCATATTATATCCTCAATGATACGCGCCGCCGGCGCCTGCATCATGAAATCACCGAGTTCGATGAGGAGGACGGAGATAATGCATATGAGGGAGACGCGTAGAGCGAGGTTTTTTCGTTCAATGGGTAGTTTGGTAGCATCTCTGCTCCAGTCTCCAAGGAATGGATCGTGGATTGAGGGTTCGCGTTCTGGTTCTATTTCGGACATGTTCAAACCTCAATATCCAAGAAGGAAAAATGTTAAAGGAGAAAGAATGGTACAGGTATGAAGAATATATACACATAGTTATACATACGTACATACAGAAACCCAACACATTTCCCCTGCGCCTCATTCTTACATACGGAGTTCGGGATAAGCCATTCCATGATATTTTACTCCGTAGCACAAGCGAGGATCCCGATAGGCAGAGGCCGCGAATGTTTGCACGCGGACGCGCAACGGTAAGCACTTAAATTTACTCCGATTTGGCAGGTTGTGATAAGCACGGGGCAAGATTTATCCAATTCGTGTCACAATCCAAGTTTCTTTTGGAGTAACAAAGTTGGTCGTCGTCATTTACATAGAGAACGCGCAATAGATGATTCATAGGATATGCAGCGACTTTTGGCACGCCAGTGCCGACACGAGAAGATTGGAGGATGGATAGGAAATAGTAAGGATTATCTTGTCGCTTGGCACCAATTGTGCTTGTTGATAGATAGGTAGGCTGCACAGAAATACATATTGTGATCGTACTGATATCGTTCCCCATCAAATTACATCGTATGCTGACCGCACCTCATGATATTATATGCATTGCGACGGGATAATGCTTCGTGGTTCGGGAAGCCGACGAATGTCGTTGAATGCTGTTACAGGTAGGTCGTACGCCGCCTCCGCGGATGAGAATCAGCGAACGACCAATTAAACCGTTTCATTCAAATTTTTAGAATATATACAGGAATATTGACACTTCTAATGACCCGCTCACTCAACGACCCAACCTTTTCCCTTAACCTTTCTTTGCACAACCTTCCTAGCGGGCAACGGCCAACCCATTCCGCCTGTCCCAGCAGCCCTCAAATATGGTACCACCCAACACTCCCTTGTTTCTCCATCTTCTCCATTCCCAGGAATCTTTCCCTTTGGCATAACCTCTTTAATTGGTTTCCCATACTCCAGCAGCGAGGTTCCCTTCGCCAATGCAGCAAGCTGCCCGCCGGATACATCAGTCAGCGCATGCATTCTTGTCTTTGGCTTTTTATGCGGACTATTAGGATCCGCAGGCGGTCGTTGCAAATACGAATATATGATGTATTCAGGGCATTCTTTGGGGCTGAGATGCGCAAGGGGAGAAGCGGGGTGAATATAGACTGCTTTGTTTTCATCTTCTGCGTCGGATTTGTTAGAATGCTGGAGGTGGGAGGGGAAGAGTGTTAAGTAGGGGACGTCGATTGCGCGGGTAGGTTTGCGGTATGAATCTGATGGTGTAGGTGAGAGATCAGCGCGAATAGCTACATGGTCGATAAATCCGGCTGCGACCATTTGTTTCAGGGCTTTGACTTGTTTCGCAGAGGGCGGAGGTAATTTTTCTTCGTATTTCAAAGCGGCGAATGCGGGAATGTTGGTACGTAGAAGATCCGTGATTTGGCGACGGAGTTGAGAGATTTCTTTGAGTGTCTTGTAGCGTACATAGTGAGAGGCACACCAAGCTTCAGTGGGCTCATGGGCAAATTCTCCGACAGCCTGCAGTAGTTTGATAGCATCTGATCGATCATCCAAGAAGGTGAAAGACTGGTGAACTTTATTGAATTGACGACGTAGATTGGCTCGGGCGTCTAGTTCAATTTTCTCGGCGGTAGTAAGATAAGTATCCTCATCACGAGGTGCTGCCGCAGAAATGATCTGGTTTTCAGGAATGAAGATGTCTGCGGCGGAGAGACCTGCGACCAAGGCAACTGTATACGGTAAGCAATCGTGTAGGTGTCCGACCAGAAGGATACGCGCAAATCGTGGGGAGAGAGGAAAGATTGACATTGTCGATCCAGTTGGAGTGATTTGGCCAGACGGAGATATGGCGGAGAGATATGCAAGAAGCTTCTCCGCGCTTGCAAGACTCTGACGGTCTGGCGGGGTAGGAAATGGGAAGTTGACAACATGCTGCAAATTCATTGACTTGAGTTGCAGAACCACACCTTCAATTGGCATTCGTAAAATTTCTGGCTCCGCAAATTCGTCAAAGTCGCGCTCGTAGACTGCTGAAGAGTATAGTCGGTAGCAGTGACCAGGACCTGTACGGCCAGCACGACCAGCACGCTGACTAGCACTGGCTTTACTAATCCAACCGACCTCGAAGCTCTGTACTCCCGTCGTCTTGTCAAACTTTCGCTCTTTGGATCTTCCACAGTCAAAAACATAACGGATGCCTGGAATTGTAAGAGATGTTTCCGCCACGTTCGTCGCTAGTACAATTAGACGTGATCCATCTGGTGGGGGCTCAAAAACTCTCAATTGTTCTTTCGTTGGTAGTAGTGAGTAAAGTGGTAGTATGTGCATCTTTGAGGGTCCAGTATCTTGTTCTTCTCCAATGTTGAAATCCTCATCATCATTGAACGTAACTTCATCATCTTCATCTTCATAATCATCTGCAGTCGAATCCATGGTGTCTCCAAAATCAATGTCTTCAGCCTCAATCGGCGCATCTTTTCCAGATATTCTAACTTGTGGGCCGGCAGTAGTGGACCCTATTCTAAAGGCTTCTTTCAATTTCTTGCTGAGGTGGGTAATTTCATTCTGCCCAGTGAGGAAGACGAGAAAACCTCCTGGGGGCAACTTTCGGTGTCCTTTGCTAATCTTTCGGAATGCTTCCTCAACGTAATCATGATGCGTTTTACGTGCGAAATGCACTGTGACTGGATATTGTCGACCTTCGGCTTGAAGTACTGGAGGTGGGCTCGCAAACAAATTTTGATTTTGTGTAAAATCCGTAACTCGTAGAGTTGCGGACATGATTATCAGTTTCAAGGGTTGGACAGCAGGGTCCTCCTGAGCCATCTCTTCCCTCAGCTTTACCACTCGACTAAGCATACCTATTAAAATATCTGTATTTACACTTCTCTCGTGTGCTTCGTCGATGATGATTGCAGAGTACTTGCGCAGAGCAATATCTTGTGCTACTTCTCTAAGAAGCACGCCATCCGTCATGAACTTGATAGCAGTGTCTGGACTCACAGTACCCTCGAAACGAATTTGGTATGCAACTCTCTTGCCGTGATCAGCAAGCTCATCTCCAACACGCTTCGCCATACTAACAGCTGCGACTCGGCGAGGTTGAGTGACTCCAATCATGCCAGGATTGGGTGAATCTTTGGTACCATATCCAGCTTCATATAAGAATTGTGGTACCTGTGTGGTTTTTCCAGACCCTGTAGCACCATACACGACCACTAGGTTGTTATTGTGAATAGCTTCCATAATCTTTTGTTCTTCGGCCACAACTGGAAGTTTCAACCTTACGTCTTGAATAATTGACGGTCGTTCTATAGAAACGCTAAAAGCTTTTCTAGCTATATTGCTTGTAGGCTGCAGCTCCATGGGCAGAGGGTCCTGCTCAGCAGGTCTAGGCTTGAATCCATTTATTTTCGGTGTTTCTATTGCGTTTGGTGTATTTGATATTGGTTGGTAACCATAAGCTTCGTTTATTTGCTGGTTTGCCCATGCTTTGAATGCTGAAGATCGCTCTGCTTTTTCAAACAGATTCTCACCTTGATCCTCTTCATCACTTTCTTCTTCGGAAGTATCGTCGTCTTCGTCGTCGTCGTCGTCGTCGTCACCACTGTCTTCCCCTCCATCATCTGAGTCATTTTCAGAGCTAGAATTTGAATCACCAGAACTGCTATCTGATTCTTCCTCCGCATCATTACTCTGAGCTTCTGATTCGGAATCAAAGCCCTGCCATTCTGGTTCAGTTATTACTGATGCTTGTGGCCTCAATTGTATCTTCGATTTGACTCCACCTCTTCGCTGACGCTTTTTTATCACTGGCTTCCCATCATCGTCCACCTCAAGCGGTCTTTTCAAACCTGTGCCCACACCAAAATGGAATTGTGGCGCTGGAGTCGAGGCCGGAACTGGTGTAGGTATAGGTTCAAAAACGGCAGCTGGGGCGGTAGCCGGTTTTGGTAAGGTTGTAGGCATTTGGGAAGCCCGGCTGTCTTTCGTCTCTTTGGGATCTTCATCCAGTTCATCACTTCCACTGCTTTCACTTTCCGCATCTCTTATAGTCCTCTTCTCGAATAAAAGCTCTTCACCATCCCCATCAATATCCAAGCCATTCTGTCTTTCTTTCAAGGCTCTACCCAACCGCTCCCTCCTCGTAAGACCGCCTTGCCCCAATTTTCTGCTACTCTCATATAGCCCACCTTCTTCTTTCCTTTGCGACAGTTTCTCAATCAGGATTCTGTTTTCATCCTTCCTTAGTTTAGACTCGATATATTTCTCCAGCCTCTTAGCCTTCTTTCCGCTAACTTTCTTTTCGCCATTGAGTTCTTCTCTCAACCTTTTCTTCTTCTCTTCGTGGTCGGATTTTTTAGACGGGAGAATTTCTGTCGCATTCGAATCGATCGTAGTATCGGGAACGTTGCTTTTGTTTCTTGCAATTACTTTGTGTTTTCGTTGACGAGGTACGAACTTGGGCGGCATTTTCTCGAGAAGACTATATCTTTCGGCCTTTTGGTAACAGTAACCGCCACGGCTGTTGTAGAGTCGCAATTTGGTGTTCTATTTTATCACTCTCAGTTCTAGTTTTCGAATGTATTTTTATTTTCTGCCAGCGAACTCTCACCGCCTTCAGTAGCACCATTATGTTATCCACTAGTTCTAACTAATCACAAGCAAATCATTGGCTCAATCGGAATATAACAACTTAAATCAGCACCAAGGCGTCTATTTGTGTATCCACGTGAAGGTCTCGGAGGAAGTCCCTTATCACGTGTCTCTTCCTGCCTTTTCCCGATAATTGTCGAACAATTGTTTCAAGCCTCTGTCTGGTCCCGGTTCTAAGGGACATACTATATCACGTACCAATCTCTTCCAACGGATAGCCACGCAAACTCCAATCAACTCAGCTCATCTGAGATGTCAGACTCACCTGGTTTTCTCGAGATGGACATGTCTATTCTCCGTTTGACAAGTTTGACATCTAGACACACAAGCGTGTGAATCGAGTTGCCAAACGTTTGCAATGTTACTCTTAATCTAGACTTCATATGAGTGCTTGACGCATGATGCGCAAATAGTTACATGACATATGTTTCTGTTTTCCTTCAAATATTTTGTTAGTTACCTGTTGATGCCGTGATAAGATTGTTTAGGACCGTCTATTTATACCATATCAAACTCTCACTATATGTCAAGCAGGTTGATTTCCCAATCTTAAATCTTCTCAACATGTTTCTTCTCTTCACTGTGCTAGATTCGTCCCGCTCCATTTTTCTCTGTCGATGTCAAGATGACTGTATTCCAACGACTGCGGAAGATCCTACGAAATTCTCATTTTGAGGCGAAAGGTGCTGAGAGTGTTAATAGCGGTGATGAACGGCTAGACAATGATAATATTCGAACACTAAGATTGGCTAATTGCTTCTGGAATGTTTGAACTTGTCTTACTTCCTGGTTCTCTGCTAGTATGCTGTTTACTTTCATTCGATGAAATATGCTGATACTGAATAGCTTCCACTGCCCCCATTTGGTATGCTGCTTCTAGTGTTCAGGCTCTAGCCTTGAGTATGTGGGGGTCAATTTGGTGTGCTTTGGGGGGCGATGTTTGATTGCTGTCATCATTACCATAAATGGCAGAGCCGGTGCTAAGTATCACGTATATTTTCCATTGTCACTGATCAACCGAGTGTAGATGCTGAGTAGGAACAGTGGTTATCCAATCTTGAATAGGGCTGCATTTGGTATCTTTGGTGCTTGGTGGCCAGCATTCAATCAAGCAGTGATGTCCATTGTTCGGACTGAGAGCATGAAGCATCACATGGATGCATTCACTATCTTGCACAACATAGACTCCATTCCAAACGATGCTTCCTTCAAAAATGTTATGGCCCATGGCTCGGCTCTCAACCTTGTTGGTATTCTTGAACTTGGGATCTTCTGGTTATTCACCTGTTGCTTCTTAACCATTCCTGTACCCAAGGTAAGAATTGGCATCTCCTTGACTAGTCGATGACTATTGATTCAGAATTAGATGAAAGTTCTTGTTTACATCAAGCTGGCGGTGTTTGTTATCTTAACTATCGCCATATGCGCTTGGACCCCAAGCACGGCCAGCGGTATTGGTCTAATTGCATATCAGCCGGGTGATGCGAACGGTTCAGAGTGAGTCTGGCTTCTTATTAGGTTCATATTTCTAGAGCTGTGAACTGTACCACATTTTGCTTCTAATGCAGCTGACTTCCAAAGTTATACACGTAAGCCGAATGATGTGATTCTTGGGGATCTACTCGACTTCCCGATATCTAATGTCTGTTTACTCCCTCGATCTTCTGCCTCTCTCTAATCAGATATTGGCCTTGACAACAGTCAATCGTCACGATCATCGGCAACGTAGTGGGCTCTTCCAGTAAATTTTTATTTGGCGAAGTTATCTGGTCGCCTCTGACGTATCTTGATAGGATCCTGATGAGGAGATATGATGCTCTAAGTCGAGGTAGTGCCTTCTTCATCTTAACCTGATTCGCTTACTCATCTGCCGTGGCTACCTGATTATCATTTATATACATCTGATAGTAATGGTTCATGCTGATATATGAAAGGTTGGAATTTGCGAGTCTACGTGGCATTTGTCGTTGGGATTGTACCAAATTTCTGGAGATCTCTGAACAACCTTGGGGTGCAAGCGCCCGTCAGGCTTGTATTATTTTGCATATGTGATTGGTATTGCCATTTCAGGTGGTGTTTGTTGGATTCTATGTTCGTATTGGCCAGTTGGTGTGCAATTTGGCTTGCGGCATTGGATAGAGATCAGGAATCACGTGAGAGTGGATAAAAGAGTGTATCGAGGAGAGGCTGTAGCGAGTTATGACATAGGCGATGGCAGGGACAATCCGGAAATGGGCGATGCCGATGGTGATATGAAAGCGAAAGAGCTTCTAAAGGCTCAGGAAAGGGACGTTCTTCGATGGGTTGTGCGCGTCTGTCATTGGAGTTATCGCTGTGATCGCTGTGCAGATCCTCTATGCAAGCGTTCACAGTCAGCCAAAAACCATCGACGGATCAGCAAACTCTGGTCTTGCAGCTGTGCTATACATGGTGGCCTTAGTGGTTTTGTATAGATTCACGAATAAGTGGACACCAATATTGCTGTCGGCAGCAGCGGCGATAGCAGGGCAGTTCCTCTTTGCTCCACTGGATGCAGAATGAACTACCCAAGAATCATCTTTCAGTCCTAGAAAACGGTAGCCATCTTAGTAAGTTAGTAACTTCGAAGGTACGAGTATACAGTACTTCTAAGTTGCTATCTGCAGCCATCTGCTGCGCATATGGCCCACGGTTCATAGAGTCGTAAGACCTAGGATAAATTTTGATTCAAGTTTATGAATAGAGCTTGTTCTCTTGGCTTCATTTGCTCGCGGAGATAGTGCATTATCTGCATATGAGTAGAACTAGTGCATCAGGGTTGCTTCCAGCTGTCGACGGACCATTCCGAATTTTGGTTATCTCAAGAATTTCTAGAAATCTCCTCATCGTCTCCCACAACCTGCTTGATACTTCATCTAACTATGAGAAACCTGCTCTTTTGACTCAATGCTAAAGGAAAGGTTAAATAAGCTCGCATCATTCTGAATGACAGCATCGTTCACCAGAGTTGGCCCGTCAGAGCACTTGCATCCATGCTGTCTCCAAGCCCATATAATGCTGGTATTAGCGCCGTGTACAATATCTACAGCGGCACGCAATTCTGTCAGCTATATTTTAGTTTTATCCACTTGGCTTGGAGCTGTGAATTGCATCCGAAGAGTTGAATGTGATGCGAAGAAAAATGCTTAGGGGAAAGATTAGTCTCAGCTACGGCTGACTGATAAACTGTGTTATCTCCTGGCCTTGTTCAATGCCCCACAAATGTGGGTTTCATTCCCGGCATGCCTACTACTTCTGTATTAGATCCGCTGGTATCAAGTTGTTCGAAGACTAGTGACTTATAATTCTGCTCTGCGTGTTACTGTACAAGTCTTTCTCTAATATATATGCTTGCAGGATAGCCAAACCTAGACATAGCTTATCACTTAATGAGCCACAGCGCAAGAATAGATACTGAATAACACAAGGCTCAAAAGAGAAAGAAATGATAACAAAGGAAGAAATAGAAGAACCAGGATGATACTACTCTGATACCCGCATCTGACTCATGCTATCTCGGTAGGATGTAGATGTTCTTTTTCTTACACTACCACCGTGATAATCCGGCACGCTTCCCCGAAAACTATTTCCAGGAGCATAGATACATGTTCGATAGTGACTTGCCATAAGCGGTGACATTACACCGCCATCGATGACTGGTAACCCTTTGACAAGTTTGACTTTATTCACCGTGGCAGGTTCAGCCATGAGATGCGATTCTATGGTAAGTCAATACACGGAAATGACAATATTGACCCCAAAATCATGTGTTCAGCTGCACTGGTCTTCGATCCATAGTCACAGACCTTCTCTTTGGTCTTCAACATCCAAACGATTTCGAACAATCTCTCGGACAATGCAGAATGCAGAATGTTCGGCTTCTATTCTATCATGGAATTTAAACTGTGAAGCATTGCAACTCTGCTTGGGCAGACAAATTCTAGTAGAATTTTTCATTGAAGTAAGTGGCAATGGTGGTGTTACTATTCCAGCGCTGTGGTTGGTATCTTTATGCAATGTGTTGGCGGCACATTGCCATAGTGCTCCCTGTATCTTCTACATGCAAATGCTACATTTCGGTAGCACAGCCCTCATACGGAAAAGTACCAGTTGTGCTGTGAGACAGGGGCGTAATTGAGACGCTATCACGCGATGTAACGCTACCGACGGCACGGAACGCGATGTGGTTGGCCATCTCAGGTATCTTCTGCAGAGGATAACGACACATTGCATTTTGATGACACGGAGTCGAAGTTAAAGGGCTGGGGAAGTTTACTAGACTCCGAAATGGTGATCTGCCTCCGGATTCTGGAAATGGAGCGAATTTTGCCAACTTCATTGGTGACTGTATCGGCATATTGGCACTAAGCTCCCTAGTATCGGAATCTACTGTGCCGGTTGGACACGCATGGCCTTCGGTGGTCTGTCTCCGAACCGCATTGTCCTAACTTAACAAAGCAGGGGAGAGCCTGTAAGTATATCCAGTTTATTGTGAGGCTTATTGGCTTTCGTGCCACCGCATCGTCGCTAGAAGATGTTGTCTTGCAGATTCCTTCTGTCCTTGCTGGTCAATTCTGGTGACTACTTTCAAAGACCAGGATCCCCCATGTGAGTAATGTAACCTCATTGGAATTGTTGCTTCTCTCAACGCACGTAATTCCTCAGTCGATACTGTGAGGCTGGCAGAAATCAGATGCAAGTAGTGAAGACATTTTCACTGCTGGATCGCTTTTTATGTAAGAGCGCAGCAGCACATAGCATTCTATGAAGCAGCTGCAGCCTCGCTGCACCTCCATAGTACCGCCGTTGAAGGCATTTGGCTGTGCGGCACAGTGCAACCGAACGTTGAGTGTTTCACGATTGGCAGAAACAATAAGCTCGATCGCTGTTCTTGTGTCCACGTGTTCGCAACGTCTTTGCGGAAGTGACGAAATATGCGAGGAGGAGTAGGGAGATAAGTGACTTCTAGAGAATTTACTTCCTCTGGAGTATGTTCTGGACCTACAGGCTTGCAGGCACAGCAAAGTCTCATTCTGAAGCAAGCAAACGAAACTCCGCCATCCTTCCACAAATAAAAATACAAACAGCGAGCTAGCCAACCAAACGATTAGGAACGCCACTAAATACCAGACGTGCAACAAAACATAGACAAAATAAAGCCTTGCATGCATCCAGGAACTAATTCTCGAGACGCCCGTGGTGGATGATAAAACTAGTTGGCTACGGTAGTTGGGTCTTTCTACTGTAGATGTCTGTGTGCTGTGCTAGGGGCTGTTATGTGGAGTGCAGCCAGTTGGTGCTAGCGAGGAATAGGCTTATTTGTGCTATTTTGATTTCCACTACTTATCTAACTGCTAAATCCAGTTAGGGCTACGGCCGTACACCTATTGAATCTGGTACTATAGTTGCAACACCTCTAGCTCCAATTCGCTTTGCAAACGGACACAGCAAAGTACCTGCTGCGTCAACGGGAGCCAGCCCGTGACTCGTGGGCAACGCACATTAGTGCCTGTGCCAGAACTATTTTCTCATACTCACACTAAGACTAGGGAGAACGAGCCTGCATGAACAATTAGCTCTAGCGCTCTTAGCTCGTCATAGGGGTGAGATGATAATTAGCGCTGATAGGGCGGACGAAGCACGATCTGTCAAATGGGAATGCGAGGCGGTAACCGCGCTGGTAGGGATAGAAAATATCTATGGACTAACTAGTTTTTCACGGAGGATGGAAAAGGGTCTTGTGGATGGAACTACGGAAGTAACGATCATGGAAGTCGGAACTGGCTCTAGAGAATTGTTTCCTGTGTTTCCAGATACGGAAGAGAGATGGATGGTTTGTCAAAAGATGTAATGAATGAGAAACATCAACAACTTCGAAGGTGCGATGCTGTGCCCCAGCATTCAGCCTGTCTGCGTAATGTTACTGCACAAGACATGAAGTTCTAGTAAAACACCACAAATGCAAACACCAACACCACACCAACATCTGCGCCAAGCCTCCCTATTCCTCAAGCTCAGCTAGCACAGCACCCATCAACTAAAAGCCAACACTAGGCCTTCTCTACCTTACCCCGCCATGCGAACTTGTAAGCATTAGATTCC
Organism: Clarireedia monteithiana; assembly: GCA_026226035.1. Lineage (NCBI taxonomy): Eukaryota > Fungi > Ascomycota > Leotiomycetes > Helotiales > Rutstroemiaceae > Clarireedia > Clarireedia monteithiana. The sequence goes on from JANHAD010000202.1 coordinate 15,631, forward strand.
TGCCATCCCTAGAACGTCTAGTCAATGGATGAAAAAGGGAGCTTGAAACCTTTTGTTGCACGTCGAGATTTTTAGTCTGGAACCAAGGTGGCTTTGGTGTGGGTTACAGTTGTGGTTGTTATGCTTGTGTGCTGCTTGATAGTTTCGGGGTTAGATGAGATGAGGTGAGGCTTGGATGCTGAAGTAGGTTAGATGAAGATACATACAAAGGTACTTCGGAATTTGCCTGTTTATGAGGAAATGATGAGCATAGATAGTTATTCATACTCTAGGACTATAATTAATCTTGCGTGCAGTGCAGTCCAGCTTTAGTAGCCTAGTCATCGTCGCACTCTCGCATCATCGCTCAATGAACGCCGGCTCTGTCAGGTCCAGTGCCCAATATCATACATAAACTACATTTATACAACCAAAATTTTGCGCAACCTTTACGTAGGACTTACATCGCCACTGAGAGCACTTTTACTCTTTCTTCTTTTTGGTTTCCCTGTGCCCGGAGTCCTAGGACTCTTTTCTCCATTTTTTGCCTTCTTCTGTACAGCAATATCGGTTTTCAATGGTGTCGGTGCTGCGGCTTTTCCTGCGAGACCGAATCCTGCAGGTTTCGTTGTTGGCGGAACCATGAGCTTCTCCTTTTCTTTTCTACCTGTTGTACTTAAATGGAAGTCGCCAGGATAGCCAGTGATTGGGTTCTCGTCCATATATTCATCGCCGTATTTAAGTGTGATATTCAGTGAATCTTCGAGAAGATGATGTCCAAGTATATTATTCGAGGAGCTGGCCGTGGACTTCTTAGTATCCGCGGGAAGTCCGTCAGGCATCGGGGTGTTTTCTTTCGAGACCTGAGTGGTGCCGGCTGCGATGCCTTTCGTGCGAGGGAGTACTGGTGGTAGGTAAGTATGCCCAAGCGATGGAGAAAAATTGGGCAATTCGGAGACTTTGGAAATGGCATTGGTGAGAGATGTCAAAATGGCTAGCTATCCGAAGATTAGTTTTTGCCATAATGACATTGGAGGGAAATCATACCATCCTGCTACCAAGAACATCCGATACAGCTGGAGCCATGTAGATGTTCTCTCCAACGACAAAGTACGACGAATGTACAATAATCTCATCATCCTCTGGGGCCCTTTTTCTTCTAGTCTGTTTCCTGATCACCCATACCCCAGTTCCAGTACCTGGCGCCATCTCTGCAGGCTCCTGCGCAACAATAAATTCTAGTCCTGACATTGTCTTCAGTCGTCCTTCGAATGCGGCTCGCGTGGCTAGTAGGTAAAACATGTTGGGGTTGAACAATGCTTGACTGGTAAGAATTCCATTGTTTGAGGTTCGATCGTAGAATGGCGATTCGGCGAAATAATGAAGAATACTGTTATCGTGAACGCCTCCATGCGCTGCAAGCCAAGTTGGATCTCTCCATTGTATTTCGTCAAGCGGAGGATCTTGATGGGTTGCCATGATGAGCGTCTACCGTATTAGACTGTCGAGGCTCATGTGCGAGCGTAGAAGAGTGGAACACTGCGCAGACAATTGGGTTTCCTTAATCGCAGCTTCGCCAGACTTCAGGCGACAAGATCTAAAGTGGTGGTCGAAATCGTTCGTGTCGAAGTAGTGCGCGGCAAGGCTAGGAGGGAAGAGAAGGCTCAAGGAACAGTGCTAGGGCTGATGTGACAAGGATAGAGCGGACGCTAGCGGAAAACGGATCGGGGCATCGAAGCCGAAGCCGAAGCCAAGGCCATGGAAGCTGCTTGAATTAATGACAACATAGTTACTGACTTCACAATTCAATTCCACCACCAAATGTTGACTAAGACAACTTACTCATCACACAGAAAAGCTGAGACAGCACTCATAGACATGACTACGTCCAAGAACATTCTGAGCGATTTCCCACGTGAACTGCGTGACCAGATCTTTTCCTATCTTTTGGTCTCGCCGTCTGGAGTAGTTAGCTCATATGGCCCTGGTATGGGGAAATTCTCCGCTATTATGTTACCAATGACTCCCATTAACATGCAACAGGTCCTTATCCTATTAAGCTCCGTCCATGGAGTATACGGACATACTCTATCGACCATGATCTAGAACGATTGGAATACATGCCCCTCTTCCTAACATGTCGACAATTCTTCTATGAGTGTCGGAAGATACTTTGTTCCAAGAATGCTTTGCTTATCAATGTCGCTGAAATCGATCGTTACATCAAGGTCATCCAAGCGAGAGAAAGTATATGGAGTCATATAGAAAAAGTTATGCTCCAGGCAGCGCATTCTGGAGGAAGCCTTATGCCAGGCATATCAAGTTCTGGAAAGTGTCTTGGTGGCGCCGAACCAAAACTTGTTCGATGGGCTCGAGTCGGTTCTTTAAAACAAATTACACTACTCTTCAACGATCTGTCGATGCTGGGATTCAATTTTTTGGATTTGCTATACCTGAGCCATAGTCTGCACGATCAGGGCAGCGAGCTCCTCCCAGGGCCGTGGTATCCTGGTGTCATTACACGAAAGAATTTCTATCACAGTGTCTACAAATCTATGCTTGCAGAATTGAAAAATTCTGCAAGCATTCTTTCCTCCTTCAAGCTAAAGATTTATATTCATACGAAGGGTATCGCTGACAAACTCTGTCCAAAACCACATAAGTTTCGAGATTTCGATCCGAATGCCGTCATAAGAGGCTTGCACAATCACTTCGGCTCGGAATTGTGGGTTGACGACTGGCTCTGCTATAAGGACGGAGTTGAACTCGTCAAAGCTTTCCAAGAAGTGCCCGAACAAAACCCGAATCATATCACTATGATGACAGCAGATGGGGTGGGGGGAGTGGCAGACAATATCAATCAATAATGATATCGACTCTTCGGATGAATCGTATACATGAATGCAGTCTGTTCATCAGCGTCCTGATGGCATAGACACTGGCAATTAAGATGGCTTAGTTGGGAGAGATTATGAAGGACTCATATTGGTATCTTAGTCTCGATGTCTCAGCGATAAGAAGCTTAAGCAGGCACGCAACGACCTTCCCTTTTTGGCTGGTGTGTAAAGAACACCCGCGATCTGGGACTTGTCTTCTAGATAAGTGGTAGATCTTTACCCTGACCCCATATCGAACTCATAAAACGATTATTTATAATAATGACTCCGAAAGAGAAATCTAGGGGTAATGATTAAGTTGTGTTTGCACATAGTACGCTTTACATGGTCACAAGAAGTCGGCATGCTCTTTTTAGTACTTGAAATGATAGATCTCATATCTCTAGTATTATACATGCCAGCTGCTTACCGAAGTTAAAGGGGATCGTAGTGGGAGGACTGCGTCAGGGCTGAACGCCTGATTGAGGGGCTTGACGATAAGAGCGATAAAGAATCTGATAAGTGGGATGATATAGAGGTTCACTTTATTCTTGCCGAACCAGAACATCGAAGACACATCTATCATCAGCACGTAGCACATGATCTATTTTCTATAGCGCTAGGTAAAATCAAGTCAAAGTTCTAACACCAGCCAGGTTCAAGTGAAAAAATTCCAGAACTAACAATCCAGAACCAACAAACAGCTGACCATCTAGCGTGTTTGTCACCAGGCTCCACCATCTCTCCCTTCTCTTATTTCACGTGATCATATGCTTACTTCTACATCGATGGGCGGTGGCGGGGTTTGGGCTATCAGAAGTTGGGACTGGGTTGTGTGGAGTTGAGGCTGGGCTGTTTGGAGTTGGTTTGGAGGGCCGGGTAGCTTTTTATCATTCATAGAGCCAAGACTAATGATATAAAACCTTCTCTATTCCACCACTATCTCTCAAATATCTCTCCAAAACAAAGTCAAATTCAACCAACAAATCATCTTCTAACTTCGCCCCAATCACCTATCTACCCTCAAAATGACCTCCACCCCTCCCCAAACCACCAAACTCGAACTTCGCACCGCCTATGGCCCCGTCTACCGAGACGTCCTCCCCTACCCCCCGCGTGACTGCACCGCCTCCGAAATCCCCATCATAGACCTAACACCGATCACCTCATCCTCCCTCACCGAGCGCAAAGCTCTAGCTGCCGAAATCCGCTCAGCTGCCGTCGGCACTGGATTCTTCTACGTCAAGAATCATGGGATTGCTGCCGAGACCATCGAGAATGCGAGACAGCAGGCGCTGAATTTCTTCCGGCAGCCATATGAGGCGAAGCACAGGGTGGATAAGAGTAATTCCAGATATTTTAATGGGTATATGGAGATGAAGAGCTCGAGAATCAGTCCGGGGGAGAGTGTTGATGTTAAGGAGACGGTGGGTTATGTTTTCATTAATTTTCTTGTCATCGTTGGGGGTGCATGCTAATGATTCTGTAGCTGGCTTGGCGCTACGAACCACAGTATGATCCGGATCCCAAACCACTAGATGCAATTCCCGAAGAAGTGAAGCCATGGATTCGCGGGGAGTCTTTCGTCTGGGAGGGCACATCACATCTACCGAATTTTAAAAAAGACAGTCTTGCATACTGGGCCTCATGCCTGACGCTCGCCCGCAAACTTATTCGTATCTTTGCGCTCAGTCTTGATTTGCCCGAAGATTACTTTGATAGTCGAGTCACTTATCCTGGTGCTGATGGGCTCTACAACTATTACCCACCGAGGAGCGAGGAAGAAAAGGCGAATAATAGTGTAGGGTTGGGAAGTCATACTGATTTACAGCTGTTTACACTGCTCTGGCAGGACATGATAGGCGGGTTGCAGGTACTGAATAAAGATGGACAGTGGATTAAGGCGGTGCCGGTGGAGGGGACAATTGTGGTCAATATTGGAGATTTCATGATGAGGTTATGTAATGATATATATAAGAGCACGGTGCATAGAGTTTATAATCGAGCGACGGAGGAGAGGATTTCCATGCCGTTCTTCTTTGGTAAGTGGGTATGGAAGAGTTTAGAAAGTAGTGCTAATTCGATTGTGTAGGCCTGAACTTCAACTGTGTTGAAGGTGTTATACCCACATGCACTGATGAAAACAATCCACCCAAATATGAACCAATATCTTGTGGTGACTGTAAGTACAACTTGGTCCGGCCATTGGACATTTTGAAGCTAATGATCATCCAGGGTGCCAGTTGAGATTCAAGCTCGAAAACGATGAGATGAAGCGGAACACAGCGCGAGCGCAAGCGCAAGCCCCGAGCGCTGTCGTGGTTGGAGCATAATTGACGGTTCCTTCTAGCATATGTTAGGTGGGGTTGAAGGGTTTGTTTTTCGGTGTTTAATAGTCACTATCCTCAGTTACATTGACGTTTGTTCCTACATACCCACTCTATCTCAGGATATCATATTTTATACCGAACTCCATGACCATGCGGAGACATTATTCGTGAAATCATTCCCCACCAGCGCATCTGGAGCCACTCTTTTGCCGTTTTTAAAACAGCCCACGCATTTGCAACCTTTCACAAAACTCCAACTATCAACTCTAATAAATCAAAATACCCCTCCCTCCCCCCTCCTTCACTTGCACTCTTCTCTAACCCCAACCCGACCATCACCGTCCTCCTCTCTTCCGGATTCTTCTGTAATATCATACTCCCAATCTGCGTCGCATACAGATGTCCTATGCGCTCTCTAACCTCTCCTCCTGCTCCCAGCATTGTTTTTGGCGTAAGATGTTCAAGGGGCAGTATCATGCCGTTTGCTGAGGGGGACGGAAGGATCGTGTCGTAGGCTGTAGGGGAGACGGTTGTGAGGGGGAGTTGGATCTAAGAGCATTATTAGTATTTTATGATCCTTGAGGGAGCCGGAAGAACAACTGTTTGTGCAGGGAGAATGCCAGAGAGGAATACATACCCATTGGCCTAGCCGTCCACCCTGCGATATGGTAACCACGATCTTGTCCGCAAATTTCATGCAAGATACATCTGTTTGTATGCCGGAGACAAGACCGGAAGCTTGTTTAGATGGGGCGGGGAAGGGATGAGGGTATAAATTCGTGGCATCAGGTGTTGTTGTTAAGTCTTGCGGTATTGAAGTCGTCATTTTGAATCCTTAGCAAATAGTTGACAAGTCGAGTTTTAGAATATGGCTTGGAACTAGAGTGGCTGATTGTGGGGCATGGCCTTGTTTAGCTCAGCCTTGTAAGTATGGCTGGTGGGGTACAAACTAGATGTCTACTTAGAGTTCATGACAAGTGAGTACCTCGGTTTCAAGCGAGTTGCTAAAGATACAACGCGGAGTACGGCAGTCAAGTTGGAGACAGCCTTTTCAATGCACGTAGTGGCCTCACTCCTTTCCCAGTCCTCGAACATACTCTCTCTCTGTGGACTTCTCGTTGGTAGCGCCGTTCAAAGTCCCGTCCTCTTTCTCGTGTGTGAATCGGAGGGTTGCTGGTCTAGGATTTTGAGGCAGTTCCTTGAACACCTCCTTGACGAATTCAAAATCCTCTCAACTTGACGCCGCGAATTTCATTGATCTCTGTAGTTATTATTGTGACTCTGTTATTCTAGTGAATAGCTTGAAGCTTAGAAATATCAAGAACCTAATTACATATCTGAAACTCATTCAAAAAGATTCATCAATCCAGCAACAGTTGCTCAAGGACATATTGACGAGCAGTTCTGAGTATAAATCGGTATCGATGTGGGAACTTCTATATATTCTAATCATGAACTCTCATCGTACACAAATTTTCATTCCAGCACTACTCAGATCTCTTCCTCAGCCACTCTCCCCCTCTTCTCCTAACCTCGCCATTCGATACAGTCTCAGAACCCTTCCCTCTTCTCCCCACTACCTCTCTTACCATCCCAGCTGCCAGCTCATCAACCTTAATACCCAACCCTGTCCACCCCAAGAGATACCCCGCACCATGTCTCTCTATCCCTACTACTAATCCAACCTTGATAATCACCGTCTCAAAGCTCTCCTTGTTCCTCTCTGCGAGCTCAAATAATTTAATTTCTCCTAGACCCTATCTGCACATCAGCCTCCATATTTCCACCAACCGAGTGCCCCTATTTCACCACGGCGGAAATAAAGAAGAAAAACTTACCCTAGCCCTCCTCCCCTCCTTCAGAAACCATAACTTCCTCCTCTGATCTTTTACACTTAAGATCCCACTAATAAACAAAAACCTAACCTTCTCATCCGTGCTTCCGGCTGCTTCCTTTGCTTTCAACACTTCTCTGGCAGCAGTCATGGGATATTCCACCTCCACTTCGAGGCATTTTGCTGCTGGTGTGGGATTGGTTGCTGAGCCGCCTAGTGCCCTATTTGTTACATTAGCATGAGAAAGAAGTTCAGCTCCCATCCGTCATTCCATCTGATTGATCCATCGTGCATATTCAATTGGGACGCAAACAAGCATCCGGAACAAAGAAATGCGACACCCACCATACCACAGCATTAACATCACCTAACTTCCTCTTCAATTTGTCGGGATACGCATTAAAATCCTCGAGCACAAAAACTTCAATCCTTTTATCCAGCGCCTCGATATCAGCTAGTGGTCGTCGTGAAAGCACTAATATCTGTGTGACGATGGTCGTAAGGAGCAGTTGATGAAGGGTTTCACGGCCAATGAAACCACTTGTACCGGTCAGAAGGACTTTCATGTTGGGAGGTATATTAATGAATGATTAATTATCAAGTATATTAGGAACCGAATGTCTAATGATTGATGAATGTATCTTGGGAGGCTCCTATTTTCCATCTTGAAAGAACGATTTGGGATATATGTAAATATATGTATATATATATATATATTCATGATGGTAGAGTCGGAGCAAAGTATGAAGGGGTCGGGAGGAAGTTGCCCCGCGCCAGGTGCGAAGGATTGCCCCGTGTGGGATTCGGGACAATACTTGAAGCTCAGCATATTGCGTTAACAGCGCGCTTACAATATCGTTGGGGCTGTATTACAAAGCGTAAATTCGTATTTAGAATGGTATAGAGGCATTGGTTCTTTCTTAGACCGCTAGTAATATCACTTTAAAAATTAAACTGGCCTAGATTTTGGCGTACGACGATCAGAGTGACTTGGAAACAAAAGTTTATGCGAAAACTATGACCAAAAAAGTAATATTCATAATACTCAATATTGAGTATGAAGATTGAAACGAAGAAGTATGTACATTATGGTCGTAACTATATCATATTCACAAAAGCGAGCGATATATAGATTCCACGAGGAAATTTAAGAATGAGCGACTAGTGCCAAGAGCAAACAAGATCATTCAGAATAGTAGTTCACCCATCGTAATTGATGCCATTTAGTGGCCAAATGTCGAGTTGATCGGCCCAACCTTGATGTTACTGAAAACGACATAAGCACTGGAGGCTGACGATTCAACGGTAGCTGGAACGCCAGAAGTCGTAGCACATGTACCACGAGGCCCGCCAGGAGATGTGTCGGTCGTTGGGTAAGTGGAGTCAAGCCAGAGCATATTGGAGTTGTAGTCATCCCACAGAGAGAGAACGAGGACCATGCCTGACTTCAACGCAGAAGACATCGAAGCCATGCCGCCATGCTTGGCGAAGGAGGTTTCGTCACCGAAAGCCGTCTTCTGAGCAGTGCAGTATGGTGTTGTGATGGAATTTCCTGTAACTCCAGAGATGGTAGACATTGAGTTCGGAATTACTTTCCCGTTCTGGACGTAGAAACGCTTGATTTCGTTGAGAGTGCCAGATGAGGTGCCGGTGGTGGTGAGGAACTATTTCAAGAATTAGTTGAAGCTGAATGTTCATGAGTGCAGAGTCATCATACTTGAGTGACAACAGTGAAAACGCTGTTTGTGTTCACGGTCATTCCTGGTCCATAGAAGGTCGTGTTTCCCTGGCGGTATGAATTGAAGTCACATCCATCTGGGTCACAAGTACCGGCATATCTTGAACTAGAATAGGTACCACCGCAACTATCCCCTGAACATATAGTCGGCGTTACAGTATCACAGGAGTGAGGTGTCACTGCAGTTGAGATAGAGTTGGCCTCCCAGATGTCCATCTCAGCACAGCATGAACCGTGGCCACCAACACCAGTATTGGCATTGTTCGTGGAGGGTGTCCAACTATTCAGGTTAGCAATTTACACATTCAATTCGAGTTTTTCGTACCCTTCAACGTTGGCCTAGCACGTGCATTAGTACTTATTGGTGTATGGGCGGCAGGGCAATCTCACCTGTCCACCAATGAACTTCATGTCACGAGGACATTGGGAGTCACAATACCCAGTTCCGTATTGAGCTCCTGCTTTATTCGTAGATGATATGCCACCGTCTGCGGGCATGTTGACAAAGTAAAGTGCTCCATTCAAACCGCAAGGCAAGTGCGAAACGTCCACATCAAACGTAAACTCCTGAGCCAAAAGATTGAAGGTCTTGTAGTGAGTATTATCGGCCATGAGGTATACACGAGAGCCAACATTTTTCTGGCTCGACTGTGTGACAAAGTTAAGTCTGAGAGAGTTGCCGCTGGTTGTAATTCCGTAGGTCGACGAATAGCTAGCACCATCGAGGGCACAATTGCTCGCACACTTCGCATTGTCAGGGCACAGAGTCGCGTCCCAAGTGTTGCCAGTATAGCAATTGGTACTGCCGCTTGTAGAATGGGTCCATCGCCAGTTACCGTCAAGAACCACACTACCAGCGTTAGTGGTACAGGAACCAGAAGCAGAGCATGTCTGCCAAGAGAGAGAAGGGTGAGTCTCGGTTTGGAGAGTGCCAATCTGTTGGCCATAAGCGGCCGCAATCAGTGTTAAGAAAGAAGCGATTTTGGACGACATAATGATTCTTTAAGGGTTCCTAGAAAGAGTTTGGTTTGTGAAGTAAAGTCAGGTTTACATGCCTCTTTATATGTTCCAATCAGGTAACATATGCATGACCAGAGGGTGACTTCCAACCGAGTAGCCACTTTATTCTCCTCTTCTGGCCCTCATATATCATCGGCTCTACAGGCCCGCTGGCATAACGGTGCAGCGAACCTAATATCCATACTATCAGCGGCGCAACGGACCGCGAAAAATCTGCTCACATTCTCAATACACTGTAGCTTGGTTCGTTTCATGGGAGATCTTCTCAGGATTCCCATTGCGTAAGATGTAAAGGCAGTCAGATGAAATACCTGCCACACTTGGCAAGGTATGCGTGGGATCGGTTGACAGACTTAATATACAGACTCGCATCAGACTGAAAGTTCAGTGACAATGGAAGGAGGATGGGTCTAGATCCCCGCTCCGCTAAGTTGCGCCAATAAGAGATTGGGGATGCTCATCCAATGCTAAAGTTTAACGACCGCAGAAAATAGCGTAACAACATAGGCATGTGCCACGTGTTGAAGCAAAAAAGAAATCATATTCCCTTTTGATTCCAAAATATCATGGCATTTGCACAATGACTTTTTCAATGATGTATTTCCTGTAAGCTCCACAGCGGGTCCTATACATTAATTGTGGCGTTACCTAAAATTATTATAGGGAATAAAAGTACATTGGGATATGTAGATCTGGGTTGCATTGACAACGGGCCGCAAAGTACCGTAAATGTGCCGTAGCATTTGCTCCAATAATATTCTTTTGACTGTATGTGTATGTCAACGTGGTCCTCGGCTTGCCAAGCCTTTCCAAATTTGAATGGATAAATTACCCCAGATATTGAAGCACTACCTTTCCCCGCAAACTCAGATCACAAGATCAGGAGATCGACAGGACGTGAGATAACTCGACACGGAAAATATGCCCAACGAGCCAAGGTCCAATGCACGTTGTCGATGTCCGCCATGGTAGCATTCATGAAAGACATCGGTGCTCCGTCGGCAGGAGATATTACGAAGAAATAGACTAATAGTGTAACGACACCTGGGAAGCCCCGCTTGGTTGACCTATATGCCGGTGACCAGAATATGAATCCCTACAAATATGGTAGCTTATAAAATGCTACAAAGAATGACTGCGCCGTAGGTAACTCTGCAGTAATAACATAGCCTCATTTAAAGTTCATATTGAGCTCGTAGGGCCAAATCGGGATTGAACTCAGTTGATAAAGTCGGATGATGAGCTCCGCATTGCCATTTTTAGAGGTAGATCTCTGTACAATCCCTATAAATCATAAGTCATTATAGCTCAGTAGAGCAGAATGAAGTAAAATGAATATGGTGGCAGTGAAATGGCTTCCTGGAATGAACAGGTGATTGAGGATGTGCAAGGCTGTAGCGACAACTGAGGAGAAACGTGGGGGCTCTTGTATTGATTCGTAGCGTTGAACTGGAAGCTCTGCAGTCTGATTTAGAGATAGTGAGTGTGATCTAAGCTAGATGATTGATAAATCTTGTCAGCAGCATCGAAACTGACCCAAAAGTTTTACCTGCTTGGAAATTGTTGCTTTCTGACAGCCAGAACATTCTTTAAGACTTGCCTCCAATTTTTACCCTAGGTAAGAGATCAAGCTCATTTTGATCTGGGCTATATGTCGCGTTCCTTATCACTAAAATAGAAATATTAGTACTTAGAATTATTGACATCTGATCATCTGTCAGATGCCTCAGTGCATCGAATCAAGTCATCGGGGCCCGTGTCGCAGTATGTTTCACAAACTCGAAATAAAACAGCAAGGCTTCTGCACGCTCTATTCTTGCTTCCCCACCGCCAACAGTACTACCACCTGGGAGCGAGCTTTGTAGAATCAAAATTGCTGACTGCAGCATTTGAAGAATATCTTCCCGGTCTCTTTGATTGGAAGAATTCCAGATACTCGGCGGGGTAAAATGGTTCTATTCATATATATTCGCATAGCCATTACTATCAATCGCTCGTTAAGACTCTTGAATTAGGGAGTCCTCAGAGGTTTCGATGATTCAGCCAGATGTTTTTCCTTTCCACCGGAGACACGGTACGCGAATCACTTGATTGTTTCCCCAATAACTGCTTGGATCGTGCTAACTTGAGATCTGTAGGTATAGCATACCATTACACAATCAGCTCTAGTCTTATATTGCAATTGGTACCATTCCAACGAATCTGGAAGCGGACTGGAGATGAGAACCTTTGACGCTATACCCGCTTGCCTTTTAGTGCCTATGCCGATAGTACTTTGTTTACTTTTAGAGGTTACTAATGATCAAATCATTGTAACTCATTTCAACAAGTAGAAATTCGAGCGCGCCCGAGGTAAGACTGGCGAGAAGACTCTGTGATTCCTGATCCGTGTTGAGGTTGGAAGCGATATATGAGCTGCTATGATGCCTTGATTCCTTCTCCCATAGCCTTTCAGGACTGGACCACCCCAGAGGCTTCTGACCCACGTGGACTCTTTATGATGAAGTTGGATTATTATAACAATCTACAGCGATATCGCCATTGACCCAAGGCCGGGGAAATGTTTGACCCTGGTGGTACTCCATTCTGCTGTAAAAATTGCGCGGATGCAAAGCTCACAACCGTCCCCGGATCATCGAAAAATGAGCGGAGGTCGACGCCATGATTTTGTTTCCTGAATTGATGCTTGCTGCCTGCCGGTGGATGCTGCAACTTCTTGCACGGAGCCACTTAGAATGAGGAGCTGAGGTGCATCTTGGATATGTCATGGAATACACAATCGCCCGAACTTCGTGGGTTTGATTGGAGTCTTGATATTCTCACCAATGACATGACTGTCAAAGCGAACGATGAGAGGCTGCCAGAGGAGTGTTTATCTTCGTTTGTATTTTCCAACAGGCACTTCAACCATCTGATTGTCCTGTATAATAGGTAATAATACAATCCACATGGACAAGACGGAGTTGATGTCAATTCGTACCTATCCGCCAGATACTCTTTCAGAAGCGGTCACCATTCTAGAAGGTGTATGGGAAGTCACTAAACAGTATGCTTTCGTGTTTCCCTCTCTTGAAACAAGGGCCATGTTGTGGCCAATAAGTGCTTTACAGGTAGGTACGAAGAAACCTCGAGATAATGAGAGAAAACAATAATGATGTTGATGTTGCAGGCCAGGTGTCCGTACTGTTTGGTCGAGTTGCCGAGGTTCATCTGTCGACGCGCCTTCTGATTGGATGATATCGAAAACATGAAGGACGATCATCCTACCTTCTTATCATCCATCATCCATATACTGCATAGAATCGACGTTGTGCATATGCAAATGCAAATGCAAGTGCCAATACCGAAGAGAAGAAAGGCTTCTTTGTACAGTATGATAGGCCGGTGACTACCGTGAAACGCGACAACTCAGGTCTGTTACTTCAGTGGAACTGCATATATTCGTCGCACCCCGCATCACCATGGCCTCTTCCTCGTCTCGAACTCGAGATCATTCGAGGGAGCCTTTACTGAAATACAGATCGAGTATGGATTCTGAGGTTGTCAGCGTACCAAATAATGTTCTAGCTACTACTGGCGGGGGTGTTAATATAGATGAAGCGAAAACTGAGCGAATAAAGAAGACCCTCGAGGATTATGAAAAGGTATTTGGAATTGATGAGGACGCGTTTGACCAACCTACTACGAGTAGATGGGAGTTGTGGTCATTCTATCTTTACTGTAATGTAAGTTTGGAAACTCTGTTACTTGCGCGAATACTGACCTGATTGATCGTAGGGGGATAATGGGGTAGGACCGGGAAGCTATTCTCAGGCTCTTTTTCAATCTGCTCTGAGTAATGATGGATGGGACCCAGCTATCACGCCAATCAGGAAAGGCAACTGTACGACGGGAGGTTGTGTAGTGGCGTGGGGCTCGGGCACACGAGCAGTCTCCAGTGTGGTGTTGATTGCGAATGGGATTTGCTTCACGGTCATGACTATCATTTTCGTTGCACTTGGTTCGGCAGCAGATTACGGAACTTTTGGTCGATGGCTACTTCTGTTTCTTTCAGTGGTTGTGAGTATAATGAAAACCAAGCATGAGAATGTCCCATGTAGTGAGTGACTAACGGAGTCCAGTGTTGGATTTTCCAGTATGGGATGATCGCCATCAGGGAGCCGAACCAATGGCCAACCGCAATGGGACTGTACATCATCTCATATATCTCTTATGGAGTGAGTACATATCTCACTTTCATATCGCAAGTTACCGCTTTGTTTCATTTCATATTAATGATAGTTAGGCAACGCTGGTGTTCTTCTCTGCATTGTTTCCAAGATTAGCTCGCTACATGCCTCATGTTCGAAAGGCCCGGGAGGAAGATCTTAAAGACGGTAAAATAAACCAGGATGAGTATGATAGTATTGAAAGCATGGAACGCAATCATATCAGTAGCATTAGTACCGCTCACTCTAACATTGGATATCTTCTTACACTAGCTGTAAGTCTATCAGTACTACTTCCCTTACAGGGAGACAAGTTTGCAAACAATCTTGCTCTATGTCTAACAAACTCTTGTAAGAAGACCAATTACTTACTTTCGCAATGCTCCAAGTTAACCTAGCTGTTCAGATTGGCTCATTCTCGGTATTCCCTGGTTTATCTTTGCACAAAAGCGTCCAGGCCCCTCCCTCCCTAAAGGAAGTTCCTACCTCACCATCGGCTGGAAACAGGTATACCTCTCCCTCCGCGAAATTCGGCACCTCCCACAGACTTTCATCTACCTACTCGCATTTTTTCTCCTAGCCGATGGACTCAATACAACAACCACCCTCGTCTCCCTCATCCAAAACGAAGTAATCTCCTTCTCATTCCTTCAACTAACCTACCTCGGAATCTCACAAGCCGCCACCTCAACCTTTTCCACTTTCGGATTTTGGTACATTCAGCAGTACTTTGGCATTCGTACCAAGACTATGTTTATGGTTACAAATCTTTTCAGCGTGTTGATACCGCTTTATGGGGTGGTGGGACTTTGGTCGGATACGGTTGGGTATCACCATGTTAGAGACTTTTGGTTGTATAATATCGTGTTTGGATTATTTCAGGCGCCGTATTATTCGTATGCTCAGACGATGATGAGTGAAGTTACGCCGAGAGGGTATGAGGGGATGTTTTTTGGTCTATTTGGCATTACTAACAGAGCTGTATGTGTTGATTCTGCCCCCCAAGTCCCCCATTCTCAGCTCCTGCTTTGTATAATCTAACTCAATCCTCTGTAGTCCTCTATCATTGGGCCTAACGTTATCCAAGCCATTATTAATAGCACAAACAACAACTGGATGGGGTTCCCCTTCTTGTTCGCTCTTTGCGCATGTGCAAGTATCGTCATTTGGTTTGTGGATGTTGAAAAAGGGAGAGAAAACTGCAGGGCGTATGTCGAGGAGCGCAAGATTGTAAGGGTTGCGAGAGAAGTTGGAGTAGCGAGGGAGGATGTTGTTGAGGGCGCTCTGATTAGTGGTGCGGATGCGGGAGGAATTAACAATGGGCGGGATACTAGCGTGAAAGCAAAAGGGGTAGAGATGGTGGATGATGTGGAGGTGGGTTCATGAATTTTTCAGGAAGAGCCAACCACTGTGGAAGATACCCCCATTTCAATCATCCAAAATGATCGGCCAATGACGCCCCATCTGGCGGCGAGGTACTCAACTTATATACAATTCCTTCTATAATGGTCCTTTTGGACAAAACCTATGCAATCTTAACAACTACCTTCCCAAAATGACCCCCCTTATACAGATATTCCAACCCTTGTTTCGCCTCTTTAAACCCAAATACCTTATCCACCACCGGCTTAATCCCCTTCTCCTCATAGAAACCCAACATCTCCTCAAACCTCTCTCTCGGTCCGTTCAAGATGCCTTTCAACGTAACATTCCTCCTGAGAGCCAGAACATTCGTGTTCGTACGATCGGTGCTCTCATCTTCTTTTCCAGATAAATAGCCAATACAGTTGATAAGACCGCCGAAGGCTATGCAGTCGAATGATTGGCGGAGTGTTAACGCGCCACCAGTCTCGAAGATTTGGGAAACACCAGCGTCGGAGGTGAGCCGGTTTACTTCTTCCGACCATTTAGGGTGCGTGCGGTAGTTGATGGTGTGGTCGGCGCCGAGGGAGGAAGCTTGAGAGAGTTTGGCATCGGAGGAAGAGGTTATGAAGACTGTATTTATTAGCTTTTATGAACATATCAAGCGAAGGGAAGTTTGCTGGACTGTGCAGCATGTTCTATGTATCCTTTATATTGCAAGATGAGAAGTCTCACGGTACTACAGTATTTTTAGGAAAAGGGGATAACTACCTTCCATTCCACTAGCCTTAGCGATTTGTAATCCACTGATAGCTACACCACCAGTACCCTGAAGCAAGACACTCTCCCCCTTTCCACCCGGCTGTCCGAGCGGCCTCATTCCGTTAATTGACATCCATGCCGTCACAGCCGCAATCGGTAAAGTACACGCCTCTTCATCAGACAAATACTCTGGCTTCCTCACCAAACCTTCTGCATCAAAAACACGATATTCCTGCAAACAGCCTTCCAATGGCAAACCCAATCCGCTCTTCATATCCTCTGCAGTCACTTGACCCTTGAGATGCGTTTGATTGAAGATAGAAAGTACGTGGTCTCCTTCCTTCCAGCGAGGAGACTTTGAGGTTACGATTGTGCCTGAGATATCGGAGCACGGGACAAGATCTGCTTTTTGACCCTCGGTGGCTTTGTGGTGGTTATAGAGACCCATGATGACTTCTGTATCACGGTAGTTGAGAGCTACGGTATGAATCTTGACGAGGACTTTTCCATCACCAGGAACTGGCATCTTAGAGGAGCCGAGAGTGAGGTCTTGGAGACCAGACTGCTTGGTGATCCATTGTCTGTTTGTTTCTGGAATAGACATTGTTGGTCGAGACTTGAGCTGAGAATGTGGCACTTGATGCAAGATTCTATATGAAGAAGATACATTCGAGTTTGAGCCAGGAAGCGAGAGGATATACTATGCCCCCCCATGAATAAATGTTAAATTTTTGGTGGGAACACGCCTAAAAATTTAATATTTATTCGTGGGGGGGGTATAGTATGAGGTGATACATAGGTAGTAGAGAAATTTTCAATACGGCTTGGATTACAAAGATGATGCTCGTTGCCCCACCATAACTGTTTAGTTCATCTTATCGCTCTGGACTTCCGAAAGATCTGGATTGTAATTGTCTGTCTTGATGGCGTAACTCCGGACTATGACTAATGATAACTCATTAGCTCTCTTGCAGTTCTCTTGGAACGAGCCAGGTATCTGGCGCGTCGCTCAATGGGTAAATTTTATGCTTGCGAACATAATTTACGCTTCACCATCATCATCGCTATCCTCGCCAGCTCTCATCATCTCGACCTCACCATCTAACATCCTTCTCCAATTCTCTGCAAATTCTCTCATACCACTATCGCCGCTTGCGCCTGCCTCCACAACTTCCTTGGGCATTTTGTGGGCGCTATATTGTGGGCTTGCAAAGCTATATGCTTCTGGGTCATCTTTCTTGACTAGCCTCAGCTCGGGTTTCCATTCCATTTCCTCGACGTCGTCACTTGTGTCGTCTTCATCACTGCTTGCCACAGGTAGCGGAAGACTTGATGATGAATCTGCGACGCCCAGTAACGGTGGTGGGACTGAGAGAGTAAGAAGTTCCAACCAAGAAAATAGTAAAGGGTCGGTTCGAGGCGCCCAGGGGTTAATGTCCACTAGCCGAACTTTGTCGTAAGGCTCTGGTATGTATACATCGAATGTAAAGTCGGCATCCGGGAAAGTGTCTTTCAAGGTTTTGTCGAAGTAATCTTGAATGATATCTCTTAGTGTGGGAACCAGCGGAAATAGGAAATCAAAATGGTTTAGATCTCTTTGGCATATTCCTATAACCCTTCTATCTCTGACAAAGCAGCGGAACTCGCAAGATGGATTGACTTTAAACCATTTGCGCAGCACCAAAACGTAATTTATATTCTCCTTCGCCAGGCTGGGATCGTCTGCGCAATCGTCGAAGGCGTGTTCTAGATCGTGGGTAATGAAATCTGAAGATTTCAGGAGAAGGTAGATATCATTCGGCGTGGCGCATTCCATGCTATTTTTCTTCATGCTAATCCAAGTCGCATCTTTCGGAGCTGACCAGTTGAGCTTGGGAACAACCAATCCACCAAGCTCCGCAATTGTTTCTTTTATTTGATTGTGGATTTCGGAAAAAGCCTCTGAGGGATCTGGATCCGGATCTTCGTCCCAACCATCGCTGGTAGAGTTATTGTTATATGACTCTGGTGGGGGAAATGTTGGTGTTTCGGAAGGCAGGACTATGCCGTCTTCTCGAAGGTAGTTAAGAAATTCATTGGTGAGAGGAATGATTCGCGATTTTAAGGTAGATGATCGATATCTTGTGAATTTGTTAGCATCAGCTTCAGTATAATAGACCGGATGTATTCACTTTCCATGCCAGTAATCATAAGAACAGTGTAGTATATGCGATCTTGTAATCGGTTTGAAGGGGAGTGTAGTGAGGGGCTTTGGGTCGGAAACTGAAGTTTCTGGGGCGTCAAAAGCTGGCATAACGAAGATACTGGTCTGAACGTTGGAAATTTTTCTCCAAATCAACTGACAACTTCAGAATATGGTGTTTTTTTCGTATTTATAAGTATAGTGAAATGCACCTGTGAGTCATGAGAATGATCCTACATCAACGAGGGGCAATATACCAAAACATGAAATTCCGAGCATTCTGCCGGCTATACTCACCGCCTTATGCACGCTCCATCTCGTAGATATTCTCCACTGTCGCGCTGTGTAGATTCCATGTCATCATTATATCACCACTGCTATTTCAGCAAACGGCACTGCAATGTCTTCGAACGTCGGTCTCAGCACACCTAGAGGCAGTGGGACCTCCGGTTACGTGCAAAGAAATCTAGCACATATCAAGCCTCGCGACCAAGCAAAACCATATGATATCGATAGCTTGAAACATCGCCAGCGACAGCCCGACAAAGATATCCTCGAACATGAGAGAAAGCGTGAAATCGAGGTCAAAGTTTTTGAACTGCGCGATAGACTAGAGGAAGAGGGGTAGGTTACTAATGCCGCCGTATCAAGTCCTATCAACTAATTCTCGAATAGAGTCGACGAAGAAGAAATCGAAGTCCAGGAAGCTGCCTTACGGAAGAAGCTCCAGAACGAAATGGGGCGAGGAGCTGGACCGAATAGAAAAGGACTGAAGATACATCAGGTTCACGAGCTGGCGCAGGCTAAAGCTGAGCAAGACAATAAATTCAAGAGAGCGCTGGGTATACCTAAAAACTACGAAGAGGGCGGTCATTGGAAGAAACAGGCAGAAAAACAGAAACTTGCTATGGGCAGTGAGGAAGGAGCAAGCTCTGCGGATCCATCAAGCAGATAAGGCTGGAGCGAGGATTTCGTTAGTTCACAGATCAGGCTTGGTCAATTACCCTTTCTCTATATTTTGACGGAAGGATCACGGATAGAACAGCATCGACATTGGTGAACGAAGCATTCAAAGGTTTTCAAATTGCGACCATCTAGGCGCAGTTTTGCATTAAGACTCTAGAGCTTGTGTCTCTTCTCGCCGCTTGCGATTTTCCTAAACTCTTCCTGAGGGATACCAGATGCAAACCTTTCCAAACCACCAAATACCTCCGCTACACCCTGTGCATCGAGAATATCTCTCTCCGGCTTTCTGATCAGTGCCTTGATCTTCGTCAAGCTATCGCCAATCAGATGCGTACCCAACCGGTTATCGATCTCTTCGAAAACCAGTTCTCTAAACTTCGCATCTTCTCCCTTTCCGCATTCGAAAATCTTGTTAACGAAACCAGTCTGAAGCAACTCTTCAGATGTTATCCGCTTGCTCATGATCAGAGCTTCATTGGCCTTGCTAATACCAAGACGTTGCACGAAGGCCCTTGATGCTCCGCCTTCGGCAACAAGTCCTAAGCTTGAGAACGGTGTCAGGAGGAAGGTCTGTGGTGTACAATAAATGAAGTCCGAAAAGGCGATCAATGCGGCAGAGAGGCCGACTGCCGGACCATTCAGAGCGGTAACAAGGATTTTTGGGTGGGTATAAAAGGCATTGGTGATATTGAGGTTGTTTACGACAAATCTGGAGAGCCAGTGACGTACGAGATCAGTCCCGGCAGGCTGTTCTCTACCGATGGAGACATCGGCACCACTAAATCTAGATTAATAGGGAATATCACCAATGCAAGAATGTGCTCACGCGGAGAAATATCGTCCTAAGTATCGAGTCAGCAAGTCCACTGCTATTCTTCGGCCCAATCTGAATAATTTGAGCACCCATCTAATATCATCCCCGGTATCTCCACAAACCCAAGTATAGATTCGTATAAGCTTACCTTTTCCGGTCAAAACTGTGATGAAGACCTCATCATGTGTAGCAATTTCTCTCAAAAACTTGGCTATCAAATAGTAGCCGTCTTGATCCAAAGCATTGAGCTTCTTCTCATTATCAATCGTAATCACAGCAATCCTCCCGTTGTATTCAAGTCTAACTGGCTCAGTCATTCTGAATTGTAAGAAGAAAGCTATACTTGTATAAAGAGATATATACGCGTATGAAGATATCTACACGTGCAAGAAGTAGTTGATCCTTCCTTCTATTGAAAAATGTGAGATGAATTGAGCTTAAATACAAAACAACAAATCCATTATGTCAAGCGGAGGTGCGAAGTTCACCGAGGCTGTCGGCTAGCTACCCCACAGATTCATAAGACTGCATAGCGTTTCTTTGATTGGCTGGGGGGAAAAAACGTTCTATTCTAGAATTATTTTGAGCTTCATGATTTACCTAGAACGGGTTCCATACGACGAACAAAACTAAATAACGCTACCCCACCAATTACCAGACTTCTAGGAAAGCAAGCAAGCAGAGCATAAGCTTCCACGATGGGCGGTCCCAACCTCGAAGTCTTCAAAGTAAGTTCCTCGTATCTCGTCAAGCTCCGCAGTGTTTTGCCTCCCTTCCACTTTCCCCTCCATTCAAATACTGACTGACGGGCCCATTAGTTCGGCATGTATATCATGTTTCCAATAGCAGTGATGTATTACTACGGAACCAATCTTGACCGGCGCTTTTCCGTCCCGGGCTTTTGGCCCAAGCCAGAAGAAACGCACCGCATTCCATTCGAGAAAGATGAGATCAAGAGTGAATTGGAAAGGTTAAAGCAGAAGAGGTTATGGCTTCGAGAGCAGCGGTTACGCAACGCCAATGCGGGTACGAACACCACGAATGGAGGAAACGGAGAGGAGAAATGAGTATTGGGATGTATATAAACGGATTGGGAGGAAGGACATTAGAGTGAACTCAGGTATTGCATGATCATGGTATAGCATATAGCGGGGTAAGATTGGAAGGCTGGCAAGGCGTTCTACGGATTTGGGGGTTAGATGCGCGGTCGAACACTATCCAGGCAATCATACAGGATACGTGCAGAGTGGATTTGTTATTTTACATCATGGTCGCACTGTGTATCAGCTCGATAATGTACAATATGATATCTATGTTTCCCCTCTAAACCCCACCCTTTCTATGATCGTTTACTTCGTATGCGACCTCCTCACTCATGCGTCTAGTCTATCAGTCAGATCTTCCCACTCTCCATCCTCAACGGTACCTTGTGCCACATTCGCATACACTCCCTGAACGTTTGGGTTATCTCTTGTAGCATCAATGAATGCGGCAAGTTTCTGCAAGGTCTCTCCGGGTTCTAGGGGAACTTTCGTGTCCTCATTTGCGTCCCAAATAATATCTGAACTAGCAACCTTGATATCGAATTTCTTCTTCAAAGCTTCTGCAGCTGCCGTAGTCATACTTGGGTCCGTCCAGACAACAATATTGCCATCGTCGTCGACCTCTAAATCCTCTGCTCCAGCTTCGATCGCTTCATCCATTACATCATCAACACCAAGGTTTTTCTCGTCTTTCTCAAAAACTACGCATCCCTTCTTTTGGAATAGATAGCTTGTAGGGGTGACAGTACCGCCGTGGACTTTGATTAAATGTCGCAAGTCTCCTAACGTACGATTGCTGTTATCTGTCTCGGCATCGATGATCATGGCGATAGTCGGTGGCATAATAAATTCTACGGTTACTTTCTGCAGCGCAGCGCCAGTCGTAGATTTTCCTTGACCACGGGCAATAGCAGCCTCCATTGAGGCTTTAGGGAATCCAGCTATCCCACGTGTGAGTGACCACTTGCGTATATGGATGGGTGGGACTGTACCCCGTTATGTACCTTTCTTCGCAGCAGTTAAGATTGTCGCTAGCCTTGGATTTGTCTCCGGATCACCGCCATATACTGCAATCTCAATCAGCTAGCTGTGAATGGGTGATATATAGTAGAAACAAACACTTTGACGCCTGCGCAATCTCATGTGAAAGGGCACTCCGTATGGCAGTCTTTTTCGCGTCGGCCGCTCCTTTATCATGTTTGATCTTCGACCACCTGTTGTGGCCCGAAGCAATTATTGATGTCGTTGAGAATTGCAGACATCTCGAGCAAACGAAGCCTGCTCGAGGCAGTAAAGGTCTAATGCTTTGAGACATTGGTGGCGTTTTTGTCATGCAGGTAAAAGTTGAGAATGTGAATGCTAGCTAGTGTCTATAGTGTGTGTTCGGGTCTTTTTTAGCGCAAATCTGCACGCAGAGCCGCATTATTGCTTTTATAAATCCAGAGGTGTTGAAATGTCAATTGTTGGTCAAGATATCTCAACAATACTCCGGACTTGATATCACCATGTTGTATTCTAGTATGTGAAGTTTGGCTCCAGCGGTAAGAAGATATTAGAAAGGTCCCCCTTCATTTTGATATAAGTCGTCGGCCTTAAGTTTCTGCAGAGTTCATGCTAATTAAGATTAGTAATCATTACTGCAATCTCGTACCGCGCGCATTCCCACAAGTAGAGAGTGTGCTGTTGGAACTGGACTACTTGCGAGACTGGTTTTCCGACTATATTATTACTAGATCACTAGGTTGTTCTAGGTTTCTGTTCCCATTGAGAAGTCCATTCCACTAGTTGATGGAAGTCTTTACATATGTGCTGCGTGCCAAATCCTCGCACACCAACCTTACCCTCAGCCGCTGGCACAGCAAGCTCGATTGTCGTATCAGCTGCACACATGAGACTCTGCCGAAGATACTCTAGGCAATGTCGTATATGAGTGTCTGCTGAGTGCTCGGCGTGATGTGTATCTCCTTCCTCCGAATGATTGCCATTGCGCACAGTCCAATACGCATTGCGAATTCCATCCTAATTTTAAGCAGTTAGAGCTAATTCTCGGTTATGTTTTGTACGGACGACAAATTTGGAACCGCTTACTAGGCAGTGGAGTTGATGAAAGACAGCAAAAGCAACAGGATCAGGCCCGACATCTGGGTGTTTAAAGAAACCTCCGTTCAGCGGGAAAAGGGACTCCCAGCGTTGGTTTGTGAGGTTTGAAGGGGCTTCAGCGAAGTTGAATTCATATTCGAAAGTAATGGGGACTCTATTTACTGGCCTGACATTAACGCCAATCTAAAAATCTGAGGGTATACATAAAAACGCTTACATTGTACCACACTCTTGCTCTCTCCCAATGCCAAACGTTTCCCCGCAAGATACCCACCGAATCCTGAGACGGTAGACGTCAACAGGATTAAGACGGTGATGAATGTACTTTTTGATAGCCTCAATGGTCTTGCAAATAAACTCCAACTGTGGCTGGGTGAGGTTGAGTCTTTGTCTGAAAGGATGCTATATTGGCTCCTTTTGATAGCGGTACGAAGATCCATTGAGAAGTTTTCAATGTACAATCAACTTTCTCCCTAAAAAAATTATATGCGTCGGAAATTTAAAATGGAGAAGATGAACATATGCGAGAAGCAATCAAGCAGCCTTAAGGAAGTCGTTGGTCTCTCGACGTAAGGAGAGCCTGCTAGACATCGTTCTCCCGGAGCTACAATAGCAAGGAAGCAGCCAAGCGAACTTGAACGAGTATAGTGGAGATTAAAGTCAGACTGGTCCCGGGAAATGCTAACGTTGCCTATCGTGCCTGTGACGTGTCTATGCGGAGCTCATGTCGTGCTGTGCCTCCCAGATTTGGGAAAGGCGAATCGAATCGAGCTCTCCA
The DNA here is from genome assembly GCA_026226035.1 of Clarireedia monteithiana. NCBI lineage: Eukaryota > Fungi > Ascomycota > Leotiomycetes > Helotiales > Rutstroemiaceae > Clarireedia > Clarireedia monteithiana. Next base: position 39,623 of record JANHAD010000202.1, read on the forward strand.
GTTGCATTAGTTACCCCCTTACGCTAGAGCCTATTAAGAAGTGTCCAGCATTGCCTATTCAAGGGAAAGAAAATGAGGTTTTTTTCACGTCAATAATTGCTTTCACGGTGGCGGTGGATAGTTAGTTACCCACAGGGATATTCAGCAATAGAATCCATTCTAGGAATTGTCAAAAGCAGCGTGTCTAGCTCATTACGTCTACGGACTAAGCTTTCTGCACACACACCCCCACTCCTAGTACAGTCCGATTGCAGATGGCGCCCATAAATACGAAAGCACTACTTGATACGCCCGATACGAAGTATCCTTTTGATAGAAGAGACGTCTGTACGATCCCAGTTTCCTAGACCAAAGCTTTTCTATCACGAATATGACTATAAGAGGGGATCCGGAGAATGCGGAAGTTGAAATGCTCGAAGATGGTCCATTACTTGGGGATGAAAGTACTCAGCAGCAAGGTTTTCAACAGCGAAGTCCCAAACGTCGACGTCTGGTAGAACGGCTTATATGGGGCCTCCTCATAATTTTTTGCCTCGTCGTACTTTTTGACAACATCCGATTACGACAAACGCAGAATTGTGCATCGGCATTCAATACCGATTTAAGTAAGTCACGTTCGATGACTATGAATGCAGTTTCCGTCAATGCTAAGTTCTTGTGCCCATACAGCTACCGCGAAGCATATATCTGAGCTGATTGAATACCGATTCACGGGGGGGATACAGATCGATCATGAGGGTAAACTGTATCGTGAGGTTAACCCACTGGAGCCTCAATACGCTGGAGAGCCAGTGCCAGAGATAGATAAAGCCTGGGATGATTTGCTCAGTGGTTAGTAGAGAAATGCTCGTGGTTAAAGATATTATTAACATTTTCTTGAGCCGTCGACCTCGGTTTCGACATGGATGAGTTGCACGGAGCAGAGAGAACATCTGTACATACTCCAGATGGGAAAGTGCTGATAAGGTAAATCTTTGATTTCATTTATATTATCTTGTTGCTAACATATCTATACCAGTCTGGATGTCTATCATTCTCTGCATTGTGTGGTAAGCCAATCAGAATTCTTTGATTCAAGTCTCGTTTTACTAACTATGTCCAGAACCTAGTACGCAAAGCTATAGACTTCAGATATTATCATCCTACTGGGCAAGTTCCTTATTTCTATCGTTCTCATGTCGGTAGGTTAAACCAATCCATATGTGATTTACTCCATTCAAGAGCCTTCAGAGTTAAACTTTAATAGATCACTGTGTTGACTACCTCCGGCAATCTATTCAATGTCAGAGTGACTTGAGTCCTCTAACATATGCTCGATCCGAACTAAAGAACCACACCATCCCTGTATTTGGGACACCTCACACATGCCGAAATTTCAGTAAAGTGCATGAATGGGCCCTGCAAAGGAGAATTCGGGTACAAGCGCCATAGTGTGCAATCAAAGACATAAATTTTGATCTCTAATTGATATAATGTTTTGCCCATATGTTCATTCCTATTTTTTCTCCTCTTGTCACTGGTAAACCCTCATGGATAGTGTCGAAATCTACGGTGCCATTTGGTTTCACTCCCACCCAGAAAACTGCCGAGCGACTAATAGGCTTGACTGCAAGAGCAGGTTTCCCAGATGAGTTATTCATCAACACAACCCCCTGATTAGCTGATAGGCCCACGTCCAGCGGGGGCGGTATGCGTGGGAAAAAGGTTTCCCCGCCTTCGAGATCATCTGATGCATGGACATAAACGAAGAAGCTGGTTCGACGATTATACAGTCGTTTAGATTTCGAGTCCATGAAAGGCTCTTGTGAAGCATCAGCATGTAGCCGGACCTGATGAGGAACACCATAACGAGCTAAACTAAGTAGCTCGAAGTCGGGACTGCCCATTGAGCCAAGAAATCGTTGTGCTCGATCCAGTATGCATCTGACCAAAGGTTCATGCTGGTTGAGGACGGCCAAGCGTGGTGCCACTTTTTTCTTGACGTCTTCTTCATTGACATAGAGTCTGTGGGTATAGTTCCGCTCTCTTTCGTATCCCACCACATGTTAGTGTTCATGGAGGACGAAGAATAGGAGCATAAATGAACCGTCTTACAATACTGATGTAAAGTAGGTAGCCTCAGCGGGGCTGATGAAATTCTGGATGTGTATGAGGGGTGGTTCTTGTGACAGAAATTCTATCTGATAGCCATGGTTGTTACAAACAACGTCGGCAGCAGATTCTCGTGCCAACCATGCACTGTGGAAGCCATAATTTCCTAGAAGTGCCAGCACAGGAATGAATACAACGGGCCACAAAGCAGTCATCGAGCGTGTGTTGAACTATCACAAGTATAAGAATTTGGTTTGAATTAGATTCAAGAATTCAAGTCGAATGGGTTTCATGCTTCGTAGTTGTTTTTGTATTTATTTGTGCACGGGAGTGTGCCGTTAACGATACTATGTTCAGCCCTGATTAAAAAGGCGAAACGACATGCTTGTTCATTAATTCCCCTTGCAGTGTTCTAGGCTAATTCTTAAAGTAGATATTTTCCGCGCGAAGACCCCATAGCCCTCCGAGTTTTCATGAGCCAAAGCTTCAGGGATTCAGCACCTACGCTATCCTTTAGATTCATGCAATAGGGGGGCAAGTCAGTAGGCTAATTCTTATCTTCTCCCACTTTTCTAAGGTGGAGATTTTACGTGAAGATCCTGTATGGCTCCAGGTTTTCGGAGCCAAAGCTTCAGGGATTCAGCACCTACACTACCTCGACTACTACAATATATTTCTTGGCATTTTCACTGTTGATGACTAATGATGTCGTCAGCTGCTAGCATCTCCAGTTTCTTGAAGAGCTGTCAAATTGCTACCTTTACTTTCGTAATTTGCAGATTCGAATCTTGCTGCCATGAACAAATCACTTGACTCTCTTAGCAGCAGCCAGAAATATAGTGTGGTCAAAAATGAGGACTTTGAAGAGGCATCGTTCGAGGAGTCTGGTACTCCAAGAGCCGCCACAACTCTAGCAACCCGCGAGCCATGTCGGAGTGCATGGTATTTGGCCGCGAAATTTCTGATATCTCGTGAAGTCCTCGCTCTTCATCTTATCTGGTTACTTGTCTTAGTCCTTTCAACATATTGTCTTCGACTTACTACTTCAGACACGAGTTGCGCCAATTCTAGACAACCGTCGGACGAAGTATTTGGAGAAAGTGCGTTTTATCAGTTTCAGAGAGATATTGAAATTTTGCTAAACTTGCTGTAGTACCTTACCGAATTGTCAGTTGGGAGCAAGATATGGGTTTTGTAAACTCGGATCCTATGGATGGAAAGCGCTGGAATCCGAGTCGAGAAGATGGGGATAACTGGACCCCATGGGACGACATTCATCCGGGTCAGTTAAATCGAGTTAGGCCCTCAAATTCGCCTTGATTTGAACTCTATGAACTTGCCTCTAACCATCCCTTAGGATCATGGGTGAGAGTAAAGCCGTCCTCCAAGCTCGGTATATCTGGTGGTATTCCTTTGCGTGAATACTCGCAAGATGAATCGTGGAATACCGACGACGAGGGTTATGCGCTATCAATGCATCACCAAATCCATTGTCTGGTATGCTTGTCTCCCAATATACAACAACATCAATGGGTTATTAACTTATAGAAAATTAGGGCCTGATCAAGCATGTCCTCGTCATGTCTGAGCGAAATCGAACCCTTACTGCTCAAGATTTCAGACATATGGATCATTGTGTTGAATACATACGGCAGGTATGTTTGATCTTTGGAAATACGTTCCAACTTTGCTTTGACTGAGCTTACTATTTGCAGGCGATTCTGTGCCACGGCGACCTTACTCTTGAACCACTAGAAGCCGGGAGCACTCGGACTAAAATTGAATCCGATACATGGGGTTCGAAACATCTTTGCCGGGATTGGGGTGTGTTAAAAGAGGTAGTATGGAAGCATACTACGGTCGGCTTCAATAAGCATGGTTTTGTATTTGATCAGGAGCTTACTTGAAATACAAAAAAACCAAGTCAAATAGATGATAGATTTAAAATCATAATCAAAGGCTACAAAAACACGCCAGTACTCGTAAACATACTGTAACGAGGCAAGTTATTATGTGCCGACCAGATCGACCCTTTGGATTCTTATGAAACCAAATATAAGCCCAGATTGTCACTTCTCCACTGGGGTGGGGACGCACCAGAGGCGGGTCTGCAGATCTTGTCAGATAAGTATCATCCTAACTCATCACCATCTGTTTTTTCCGCACAAGGCTGGCGATTTCCACGAGTGGAAAAAACACACGTCAGCACTAAAGCGGTACTTTCTCATCTTTGCAGAATGGCTTTTCGCTGGCGCTGATAAGCATTTAGATACAACCTCGGTGGCGTTGCATATACTATGTACTACAACTGTCTCACCGCTCCCCACCCCAGAATAAAGATCGTTTAGTGCAAACGATAAGGGGAAACAGTAAGGAATATGACAAAAGGTTTACTAAGTAAAACCTATTGTCGGTTCAGTGTATTCACTGAACTACGGGAAAGATATTACAGGATACTGAACTACGGAAGAGGGACTACAGGACATAGGATACTCGCTGTAGCATAGCAATTAGTACGGGAGAGAAGGTCCATATAGTCCAACTCTCCCTCCCACCTAGTTTAGAGAATTCAACCCGATTCAAAGCATTTACTTGGACCCCATTGTGACTAAGTATGGTGCCACGAATCGGACCAATATTACAGCTGTACCAAGCCAACCGATACCTATATATAGCTTTCGACTACTTTCCATCTACTTTAGGTTGTTATGTTGTTGATCTTAGAATGACTTAGGTAAAATGGAGCACCTCAAAGAAGATAACAATGGCTTCAACGGCGGAGGTGGGGGAGGAAGCATGCCATGTCAAATTACAGCCCCACTGTGGGGAAGAGAAGAAACCGCTGGTAGTGAGTTATGTCAATATTTGCTTGAAAACAATAGGCACTGTTACGGCTCGACAGCTTTACATTGAAACCAATACTGCAAATAACTTTTTATTTTCAGTTACTCCTATGGCTGCGCTTTTTTGGATTCGGAATTTCCTAATTTTATCAGCGATTCCATTTCTCGCCTGGCCAACATCAGCGGCCAATGGGGCCCGCAGCTTCTCGGTAAACCAAGTTCCGAGAGCAGACAAAGGTCAGCCTTTGAATCTATCGACGATTTTTGCCCGAAATCTCTTTAGATATGGAGGGGAAAGTTCTCCCAGTGTCGTAAACTCTGCAGAGACGGCATCTGTCTTGGCTTTTACTCAAAACCAGGAATTTATGATTCCGGTCAGCGTGGGAGCTTCTACGCTTCATCTTACTATTGATACTGGCTCTTCTGACTTGTGAGTGGATGCATTTTATTTTTGACTTTGATGTTTATAATCATAACACTTAGTTAGGTGGGTTTTTTCATCTCAACTACCTCAAGATCAACGAGAAGAACATGCTTTATACAAGCCTTCAGTATACGCATCAAAATCATCCACACAGACGTGGGCAATTCGGTATGCAGATGGCAGTTTCGCGAGCGGTGCTCTCTACCATGATGTTGTTGGCGTGGAGGGGATCTGGGTAATGCAGCAAGCTGTTGAAATTGCGACCAATGTTAGCAATAATCTTGCGCACGGCACTGGGCCAGATGGAGTCCTTGGACTTGGCTTTAGTAATCTTAACAAAGGTATTTCTACATTCATGGAAAAGTGTAATTGTGTTCTTCAACCTGGCTAACATTAGTGATGCAGTTAGACCGGAGCGGCAAAAGACGTTCTTTGATAATGCCAAGTTACAGCTGAAATTGCCTCTATTTGCTGCTAGCTTGAAGCAAAACGCTCCTGGAAGTTACGATTTTGGCTTTGTTAATAAATCCAACTATATCGGCGAGCTGAGCTATGTCGACGTAGATAGCTCACGCGGTCACTGGAACTTCAATGTCAGTGGTTATGATCTAGGAAACGGCGAGATTAATGATTCTCTTGAAAGCGTTATAGGTAATGTTCCATTAATCCTGTGTTCTAAATGGCTTTTCTATTGCTTATAGGATAGGACGCTAATTATTTCATATAGACACAGGTGCATCGCTGATTTTTCTTCCAGAGAATATTGTGCGAGCATACTATCAGCAAGTCATCGGAGCAGACAATAACAACCGATTTGGAGAGTGGACCGTACCATGCTCCTCGTTTCTGCCATCGTTCACAACGATTATCAAGAATTATAAAGCTGTAGTTCTCGGTGACATGCTCAAACTTGATCCTGTTGTACCGGGCTCTTCTCAATGCCTTGGGGGTATCCAAAGCAATATGAACGCCAGGGTGTCTATATTTGGGCATGTCTTTTTAAAAACACAATATGTTGTCTTTGATGACAGGGGTCCTCGACTTGGGTTTGCAAGACAGTTTTGAGCGAATATACTTCCAAGTACACAGAATATAAAAGTATATGAGGGAAATTGTACAAATTATTTAGCACGACTATATGTACAGCGTTTGGCATGTCATTTGTTTCATAATTACGAGATTATTTTTCAATCTGACGAGTCCTCTTTATGAGAAGCTGATTGTGCCTTTCGCATACCATCCTCGTGCTTCTTAGTACTCCATTCACGAATCGCCGAGAAATCTCTACAAGTATGCACTACATCAAAATCTGGCGTGATCCATCCCTTTTTCGATGCATTTCTTGATGCTGGAACCAAAGGTGTTGGAGTCAGATCACCGTGGCATTGTATAACCTGGCGTAGGTGGTTTATGCAGTGGTCTGTAGCTTAACATTAGAGCTCAACATTTGAATGCAGAGACAGCGACCTACCTATATGGAATCGTGCCCACCACTCTTCATGGAACCCTTGGGCTCGATAATAATCTACATCCTGTGCGATACGTATAGCATTTAGACAATGTAGACTGTGCAAAACATCCAATCTAAACTAGCATCAGTATACTATAGCTTTTGCTCGTAGAATTGAGACCTTAAACCTACCCGACCGTATAATGTCCCCGGTACTTGTCATATGCGGATCGATCAGAAACCGCTTTTGCTTCTTCTCGTGTAACAGCAATACTTTCATCTTTGTAAATACAGTTATCAGCTGCTTTGAACCACGGATCAAGATTATACATTTGGATCACATACTATGTGTCAGAGCATACCATGCATCGTCCATTTCCGGAGTCGGAGGGCCTACATAGATCGGCTCGTCGGGGTTCGTTGTATAATACTGTTTCTCATTGTCATCGAAGCGGATTCCTCCGTAAAACTTGACTTTTTTCAAGCCGATTGCTTCTCGAGCAGGAGCTAGAAATATGACCTTTTATTAGCTTCTAGTCTCTCTCGGTAATTTATCATACCTCACGAAACGTGTGCAGGCACACCAAAGACCAGAGAAACTTACTCCATTCTGTATCAAAACCAGTTTCGTAACCACATTGCTGCTGCGAAATAATTCGTTTGCTCTGAACATAATCTCTTACCCCAATCGCAAGAAGTAGAAATGCCAGTATGAATGTTGTAAAGATCCATATATTAGGCTGCTGGGGTGATAAGTGTCTCAATGACTTGATCCGAGTACTGTTGCTGGCCCTTTCAACAAGTGGATGGGATTCTTCCTCGCTATTCTCTTCGTCTTTCGAACTGTGTAACATGATTTTTGTTTCGGCTTATATTCTAGGAGGTGATTTGGACAGTGCTATATTTGAGGAGGTATTCTAGGTCACGAGAAAAATAAGTTTATTATGAAATAGAACCGAGTATTGGGTTGTCTAGTTCAGTTATCAGATTACCTGTATTGAACTAGTTTTAAAATGTAAATTACTAACGACTTAGATAAAGAAAACTATACTATTATGCGTTAGCATAAAAGCAGGAAAATCGGCTTACGTGGCGGGGGTTTTCTAGCCAAAGTATATGCGAGTTTGTATGTGCAAAGTACGTAAATTTATGTCTCGCTAGGTTTACCTCGTAATCTTATGCGCTAGCTCTGCTAGGCAGGTCAAGGAAGATCATATCAACATATCAACTCCCTGAGTCCATCTTGGACCACCGCTGATCTTTTGTAAATTTAAGAGAATCGAAAAGTCAGAGATTAGGCGGCAGCAGCAGCAGTAGCAATTGTATTATTACTGTTTCAAGGTTTGCGGTGACCAAAACCTAGTAAAATGATGCTTCTGCTACCAGCAGCTGCATAAAGGTCTCGATCCTTCGTGCAGGCGCACTCAAACAGTGGAACAGTTTGCGACCCGCCGGACTTCTTATCACTAATGCAAAAAGTAATGGAGAATGTGCACTCTTGCAGCATCCAAATAATTAAACAAGTCTACATGGTCTCAAGGATAAACAATTGCAGTCCTTGTCCATCTCACCAAAAACTGGATCCTAATGCTGCTTTACTCAATATAAAACTAGGAATACTGCAGATATGCTATATTCACTGCCTTCCTGAGTAAAGTACGCCAGCAAAATAAAAGCAGGCTGGTTTGATTGGCCTCGTCTGAGAAGCTCTGGACAGGGACTTACAGTTGCTTATCCTTGAGACTAAGAAACGTCGAGTATATATATACTGTTTGTCTTGATGCCTCTCTCTCGGTCATCCAACCTCTGGTCTTAAACAATCACTTCACATTCTACCTTCAGTCTCCGTTCTCAAACGATCACTTCACATTCCACACGCACTACAAAACCAAACCCCGAGTTTCCTATATTCGAATTCAGCTTTTCAAAATGAAGTGGGCATTCATCCTCGCAATCGCTACATTTGCATTGGGCGCTGCTGCCGCTCCAGCCGAAGATGCCGCAGCAGTCCCTGAAGCTCTCTACATTTCACCGATCAAATACGCCGAATTCGAAGAAGATGCTTAAGATGGTTGGATCTTTCATGCTTGCTGTGTGAAATGTTTGGGTTGATTTGTCTTCGTCATGATGATTGGGTGGCAAGATGGAAGGGTTCTTGTGATTGGTTTGTCTGGGTCATGATGATTGTTTCGCAGAATGAAGTGGTTTTTTGGTGGAGGTCTCTAGCAAAAAGTCTTGTTGAAGGTTTCTCCGTACATCAAGGTTTCCCTTCATCCTCGAACAAATGTTAAGACTTATTACATGCTCAATTTGTGATTTCCGTCTTAAACTTTGTGTTTTTCAACGTGCATGTGCCAAGTAGTAATCAACTATGAAGTATCACAGGGATGAGTCGTTATAATGAATTTTATTCTAAAGGGATTCGAGGGTGGTGGAGTCTCCCTCTGAGAAGCCACTTATGTAAACGACCTACTGGTGGTGCTGAATTGTTACTGTCCCAGATCCTCATTGCAGTTCTTCCGAAGTCAGATTCAGATGCGTTTTCTCAATGCCATATGAATGTGTTATGGTGGTTAAGATCATACAGTAAACAAAGGAGAGTGGTAGAGCCGTAGGGCGTATCGATGACTGTATTGTAGTTGTAGGTAACTCTGAGAATAAGCTCCAGCCATCTCTACCGCCTACATAATCGATAATTGAGGGCACTCCCAGATCGAGGAATGATCCACAAACGCCGAATTTCTATTATTTTTTATTGGTAAGCTACGGAATATACTAGAATCGTTGATTTGCTACAGCTTGAGGATATAAACCTCCTTCAAGCAGCTATGTAGTTGATTCAGCAGATAGGTAGATCAACCAAGTTCATTCGATTTCAATACCATCACTCCTCCAAGAGCTCTAGCTTCTCACAGTAACTGAGTCTGGCGTCCTGGTGTTCGACTAAGTGACATGCAGTATTCTAGGACAAGGCAGAGGCACTGTCAAGACTACAAGAGTGGTGATTGGAGTTCAAGTAGGTAGTTGTTACAAACATATAAGAAATACTTGTATTTGTGATCATTCGTACAAATCACCCCCTAAGCTCAACGTCAACACTTCAATATATCACTATATTGAAGGCTCAGGATACAGCTAGCACTATGCCCTAAGGGCATTAATATATATAAGCCCTTTTCTGAGTAGTAGTTAGTTCTGTAGCTTAATATTCTAAGGTCATCTTACCCCTTCATTTGACATCACAATATTAAGCTAAATACAACACTTTTTTTTTTTTTTTTTTTTTTAATTCATTTTAACGACCTGTGTGAGTCCTAGACTATAGTAGGTCGGCC
>JANHAD010000203.1:0-49645 GCA_026226035.1 Clarireedia monteithiana
GGCGGGACAAGAAGTGGAAAACCCGGCCCATGGGGCCCCACGCCGCAGCCTAATTCGGATAACCTGATTCAGGAGAATCGGAGCTTTTATAGACCTATTGAACGTGCTGATATGGTAATGAAATCTTGAAAGAGTTGAAATTTATGTCTTTGTTTGATCTGCCCTCAATGTCTCTGAGACAGACATATAGAGGTAGACCCTGTTGTGAAAAGTTTTCTACACAAAGGTTCTAAAGAGTCTCTGATATGGCTTAGCACGCGGGGACAAAAGCCCCGCGTGAGACTCAGAGTTAGGGGAAAGGGATGGACCCGAAGAGTGCGAGGAGCAGCTCCCACAGTGGTTGGATAAGCGAAAATACAGCTTATCCCCGCAAGAACACCGACTTGACGGTGACCCTGCGGGGTTAGTTCTGTAAGTGCTGGTGTGCGTTGAGTTATTTCTCGTGGAGTAGAATTGATAAAACTGTTGACTGAGTTGACAAATATTTTCGAAGGCCATTCAAGACAGAGCCTAGCTTATATGTCGCTGTGACCACAACGCTGGGAGGTGGATAATATATGCATACTAAAAGAAAAATTATCATTCTGGTGGCCTCTGAGTTTGGCAAAGCGTTAAAGCGCACTTTTTGTTTGCAATCAAGCCCTCCATGGGTGGCAAACTGGAGGCAGTGCAGGGCAGTGCCGGGGGCTGTGAAGCTAAAGATATGCGAATTATGTCTCCGGAGAGGGGGTGCTCTGGCACCTCCGAACTGTAACGAGACCACTAGCAAAAGTGCCGAATGACCTTAGAATATAGAACCAAAGAGCTAAGACTATTGATAAGAAGAAAGAGAAGTTTTATATAGACCGGAGGGCCCTAGGGCTAATCTTAGTAATATCCTTAGTGAAAGGGCATCCGGGTTAGCTACATATATAGCCACATGCACAACTCAGGTGTGAATCGGTACGACTCGTCACAGTATATTACTTATATCACTGATCTGATTTGCGACCTAAGTTACTTCTATTCTTACTTTGCAATTTGCTACTATTCTATTTCCTTACATTTCTCTCAGCTGTCCCAGATAGATACACTACCATCTACGAAATCGTAATAACATCGGCCCTAACCTCAGAATTGAGTGAATTCCCATTCCAACCTGCCCCGACAATCAAAACTTTCGTTGAGTCAGGCAAAACTCTAAGCGATCTCGAGTAAGCACTTGGAACATTCGTGCTGACTTGTACCCAGCTACCAGAAGCTCCGAGAGCCTTATTCGTGAATATATTACCGCTGCCAGCAAAGCTCACAAGAACAGTCCCTGAACTACCACCTGTTGAACTCCACGTGACGTAGGGTGATCCAGAACTCGCCTTCGTCCCATCATTTGCTACGAGTGCGTTGGCTGTGCTGCTGAGGAAGCTCAAGGGACTGTCTGAGATTTTGTAGTAGATCTATGTATAATGTCAGGAACTTAGATAATGCTTACATTAAAGGATATGCTTTGCTTACCGGATAGCTATATGCACCATTTACAGTCGACCCAAACTCATAAGTCATTATATATTTTCCATTAGGCATAGCAGCAACAGTTGCCATGCCAGGCCGATCACCTTGAACAGAACTGGTGACATCGTCGACGTTTGTTGTCCAAGTAAGCAGATCCGCCGAGGTGACATGAGTGAGTTTTTGTGAGTATTTCGAGTCGCGAGAATCAGAGAAGTAAACAATCAATTGACCTTGGTAGGCCAGCATGAAAGGCTCATAGATTGCCCCACCTCCTTTGGCAACGTTGCTCACAAATTTCCATGTAGCACCTGCATCTGTACTCGCGTAGAGATCGATGTGATAAGCGCTTCGATCCTTGGGCACGGAGTCGGCGGCAAGCAGCAGTGTCCCTGCTGGATAGTTGCCGATTGCGGAAGGTAGGGCATAGAGAAACGGTTCCCATCTCAAGCCCCACCCGTTGACAGTATCCTTCACATCAGCGAGATGAGCCCATGTTTGTCCTCCATTTGTTGACCGATAGATAGGTGAATATGGTGGCTCTGGGCTATCTGTATGTACGAAGGCTGTCAGTGACTTGGTCGATCTGATTTTTTTGAGTGAAGAGTAAATGCTGAGACTCACAATTTTCTGCAGTTGCATACAGCGTATCTCCAATTATAGCTGTTCGACCGTAAAGTACGCCAGGTGCTGTGTAGCCCGAACCAGGCCCAAATATCTTCACGTTGGAAAATGTGTTCCACGTGATTGTCGATACTGACGTGACTGGGCTTGCCTGTATTGTCGCAAGAATAGAAACTACGAAGAGAACAGCAGATATATAGGCCATGATGATGATGATAGGTCAATAATAGCAAGCCCAGAAAAGACTTAAGGCTGTTAGGACCAATACTGGATTCTACTATCTTGTCTTCTTCGCATATATATATATATACATATATACGTTTTTACTCAAGCAAATACTCTTTGCAATTATGTAGTGAAATTTGGTTCTGTCATCACCGGACTTAGTATCGCTGGCGGCAATATCGAAATTGATGTACATTAGATCTGACATATACCGAATACGACTTTGTAGCGGGGTTCAGGCGTTGAAAGATATATTTCAATCTCGTGCTCAATTTTCTCTATATAATTATTGGTGGAATGTTCTGCCGCTTTCTTTAGCCTTAATTTGATTAGGCAAAGAAGTGAGAAAGTGAGGAGGGCAATATAAATTAGGTTTTACTACTACCCAGCCAAAAACCCATACTATATACCGAACATCGTCGGTACTTTGCTATATAATACCTGTATAGTTTTGCTACTCAATAATTACAAGTATGTAAAAAAAATTATAAAGATATGTTATTTGGGATTAGGAAATACTTTATCGAAGACAGAGCTACTATATTGAAAGCAACTATATTAAAGTTTAAAATCACTACCTTAAACTTCGACTACCTGGTATAAAAGGAATCTATTCGTTGGGCTTGAAACTATTTCTTATTAAAAATCAACAGTAAAAATTTGTCAAACACTTGACTTGCAACTGCCGATTCTTAAGTAATCTCGTATGCTTCTTCGGGAGTTTTGATAAGAAAGTACTAGTGTATAATATCGTGTCCTTGGGATTTGTGGATAATACCGACGGATACGGATCCAGAAGTTCCATTAAAGTGCTCTACTTTGGGTTAAATGTACCCCGCATTGACCCGAAGAGTATTCTCTCAGATTTTGCGCGCGAATTGAGCTTGAAGTTTCGACCAGGGCTTGTGCGGTATGCCGATCAGGTTGCAAAGCAGCGTTGTATGGGGCGCTTGAATCTACATTAGTTAGCTTTTATATTTGGCTCTATGAATTGCAGATTAAACTATAGAAGCAGCCGCCTAGCGAATGATAAGAGCTCTAGTTGCCCAGTCTACAATGAGGGAATTGGGATGACACAGTAGAATATCTATTATCCTACGGAATTATGTTCAACGAACAAACATCTTAATCTCTCCAAGGCAATTTACAGATCTCAGCTGAGGTTATACTTTGTATTCTCTCTAGTCCTATTCCCGGTTATCGGCGTTTATTTCTTCGTTGGCGGAGGTTTACAGGGAAAGTGAGTATATACTCGTTTTGCTAGGGGAGGGCGGAAGCATAGCCAAGTTCGAGGAGCTCGAGGGTTCGTTGGGCACGTATGTATGGGGATACGTAGCTATTTGGTCCGCTCTACTCGTGTTTCAGGCCTATCCGTCAATATTGCCGCCTATCCACCAACCCGATAGACGAACCGGCCGGCGGATTCGCACTTTAGGTAATATTGACCAATAGGGCCGGCTCATTCGGCAATATTGACGGATGGGCCTGAAGTGCGAATGGGGCGGACTATCTGGTCCTTGATTGTGTCCCAAGCTACTTGCTCCTCGGGGCTCTTGCTTAGCCGATCGAGAGCGCCTTGCCTACAATTGACTTTAGCTTTTTATTTCCATTTACTAGTCCGCTTGCTCGACTCCTTGGGTTGCTCTTAGTATTGTTGATCGCGCTGCTGCTCTATTCTTCCCCGCGCCTGTTCCAGCGGGAGTTAGAGAGTATAGGGATCTGTCGGTTTATTAAACCAATCCCGTACAGGTACGGAACATGTTCACTAGCTACAGCATTACCCCATATAGTAGTGCATTCAGTACAGGAGTGCTGGGCTATATAGGCAACCTAGATCTCCCACATTATGTTACCTCTCTATTAAGTAGCCAAGTTCTTGATATATAGCCTAGTTTTTGGCAGCAAAGTAGTGTAATTCCAGGCTATTAAGCTCGTCTATACTTTCCTTTAAAAACTGCTAGCAAATTAATTCTAATAAAAGGTATATCTAGAATTTTGTCCGACTCGACAGCATAAGGCCCCTTGCTAAGGCAAAAAACGAGACGACTAGTCCAAGTGGCTACTTGTTGGGTGTTATAGTATACATTCGTTACAGTTTAGCAGCCCGGCAGAATGATACTGTGATTTAAGGCTGAAGAATAGCCGGGCAAGAAATTCTCCACGTTGAGTTTTGCTTGTAAACATGAACGAACTATCTGAGCTTTCGAGATTGTAGTTTTCGAGTTTCTTCTTCATTCTATTGATACAAAGCTCGATTAAAGTACACGCTATTTATGCACGTACCGACAATAGCTCCAGACACCTAACAAACACTCGCAGATATCACAGCAAGATAAGTATGAAACAAATTAATCACCAGTTGTTGTCAAACCTTATTCCCTTGACGTAATTGACCATCTCTGTCACTGGCGCCAAATGGTCTGTCGCACCACCAAACAGGATTCCCTTCCTCATCACCTCCCTGTAGTTCTTCCCCGGCGCTACTTTACCCAGCACGTACTCTGATCGCGTTTCGACGCAGTCGGGCACTGGAATTGATCGTCCAACCACAGCTTCCATGCCCTGCCAGGCGAACGTGATGGCTTCCTTCGCTCCCGCAGGCACACCTCCCTCGTCAAGCATCATGATCTTCGTGCGCGGATAGTGCGACTGGAGGTACTTCGTGATATTTGGATTATACGCCCCGCCACCACACATGAAGATCTCGTCAATCTCCTGGCTCGGGGCATATCGCCGGTAGTGATCTACGATCGCCTGCGCGGTAATACGTGTCACTGTCGCCACGATATCATCAGGGCTCATACCCAGCGCTTCGCCTTTCCGAATGATCTCGTCGGCCATGGTGTCACGGAAGACCTCGCGCCCGGTCGTCTTCGGTGGGTCCAACTTGAAGTATTTGAACTGCAGGAATTCATCCACGAGGTCTTGGTTCACCGTTCCTCTTACGCCCATCTCACCGTCTTTGTCGTATTCTTTCTCTCCGTTGCTGTAATGCCGAACAACGGCGTCGATCAAAACATTGCCTGGGCCAGTGTCGAAATCAAAATACTTGTCTGACATTTTACCGTTGCAGTCGGGAGGGATGAAGCACACATTTGCAATGCCACCGATGTTCTGACATGCACGGAGCTTGGTAGGATGGTGTAGGAGCAAGGCGTCAAAAAAGGCAATGAGCGGTGCGCCCTGTCGTCCTGCAGCCTGATCACTGACTCTGAAATCCGTGACGGTTGTTATACCTGTTCGCGAGGCAATGAAGGTACCCTCGGCCATCGTAAGCGCAGACTGTGTCTGACCTTCTTCCGCCATCGATAGGAGCCATATAGTCTGCCCGTGGCTTCCGATGACATCTATGCTGCTCATCCCGACATCATATTCCTTGCAGAACTCTTTGGCAGCAGAAGCGAATGTTTCGCCAAGAAGGACGTTGACCTCGGAGAGTTCCTCGGGCGTTGTACGGTTGTGGTATATCATTTTCATGACGCGCTTCTTGATGGTTTGCTCCAGGGGGATTTCGCCATACTTGAGAAGCTCAAAATGCATAGGTGAGGACGGAGAGTCTTGTTTGAAGTGGCAGAGGGCGCAGTCGATGCCATCCATTGAGGTGCCGCTATTCAGCCCTAAGACCGTGAGGTCTAGTGCTTGTGAAAGCATTTGGCTGGCATGACCACTGACTTCATTTACCCCGTTTGACGCCATGGTTGATGTTGTTGTAAAAGAATTATGCGTAAAGTGAGTGTAGACAGAGAGTAAAAGCGTCTATTTATCCATTTCACCCCGGACCCTCGGCCTACCATCGGCGGTTCATCTTCGAATACTGTACCAGGTCTAGAATCGCTTCAAGGTGAAGGTGTCCGCTTAATTGCCAGGAATATTCGTCAGGCGAAGCTCTCATATTGATGCGGCGTTTTCTCGTCGGATCCCAGAGCCAATCACAGTGCTCACCTGTTAAACGCTTAAATTGGTAAACGCTTAAATGAGTAAACGCTTAAACGGCGTTTGCCGTTACACAACACCGCCCGATGATCGACGCCAACTCCACAAACCATGGAATCTGGGGCTGAGACCATGCGGGGATCTGGCACGATGCTGCTAGTACCGTGGTGAAACCCTCCACTGCGGTCAATGTTCGCATTCCGAGGCTGCTTCCGACGATGCTAAGACCAAGAGATGAACCGCGAAGGAGAAGTATAAAGTCTATGAAGATCCTGAGTGAAATCACCTCGTCATCAGCACTACACAACACCTTCTCTGTTGCAAAAAGAATCCGAAATCTCCCCATCCTGTCCGAGCTACCATCATTGGTTATAGGACGTCGATATGGGCACCCGAGACGCTTGGAAGAGGCTTTCGCCTCGGCAATTGAACATTGCCATTCAAGCATTTTCTCTCATCTCAATCTTTTTCGAGGGTTATGATCAGGGTGTCATGGGAGGCGTGAATGCATCTCCAGATTATGTCCGGAAAGTTAACATCGGATTGTACCCCAGCGGCCATGTCACAAACACCACCAAGCAAGGAGGCATAGTCAGCATCGTACGTTTGACGCTATCCATCACTGAGAATCAAAGAAAGAGCTAACCTCCATTCGTAGTATTATCTCGGAGCTATTATAGGATGTTTCCTAGGGGGTTGGGCGGCAGATCGGATCGGCCGCATCAATGGTCTCTTCTTTGCTGCTATCTTCGCGCTCGTCGGAGGTGCGCTGCAGTCTGCTACCCAAAGTTCCACCTTCATCCTCGTCGCCCGTGTGGTCACTGGACTTGGTACCGGCGCACTGACTGGTATCACACCCGTGCTCGTAGCAGAAACATCTCGTGCTGACCATCGTGGTGGTTTCTTGGGCTATGTCTTCATTGCTAACTACCTTGGTATCTCCGTTGCCTACTGGATCTCATTCGGCCTCGCCTTCGTTGACGCAGGCCTTTCGTCGGTTCGGTGGCGATTTCTCCTGGCGTTCCAGTGCCTCCCGGCGATCATTCTCCTCTGCGGCATAAGGCTCTTACCGGACTCTCCAAGGTATCTGGCTTCAGTCGGAAGGTTCAAGGAAGCCAAAGAAGTTCTCGAGCATGTTCGCGGCTCTGACAACGAAGAGGTACAGAAAGAGTATTACGAGATCTGCGCAGTGAGCGAAAACTCCAAGCCCACATCGCCTGTCGAATTCATTAAGGTTCTTCTCGGACTCGATAAATCTCTTGCTCCGCACCTTGGCCGCCGGGCTTGGCTCTGCCTCTGGCTGCAGATCATGGCTTCCTGGACAGGCATCACAGCGGTCACGGCTTATTCGCCTGTTCTTCTCAGCCAAGCAGGCTACTCTGAAATAAAACAAAATGGTCTTGCTGGTGGACTCAACACTATCGGCATCGTCGGCACAATCATCTCGGCACAGATTGTTGATAAGCTTGGTCGCCGCAAATGCCTCATCTGGGGCGCTTTCGGGCTCTTTATCGTCAATCTGATCGCCGCCTCGCTTTACGAAGCCTCACGCGACGGCGCCGTAAACGCATCCAGTATTGCTCCTGCCGCCGTGATGATGCTGTTTCTGTTTAATTTGATCTACGCTGCGACATGGGGCACCGTCGCCTTCCTCATTCCCACCGAGATATTCCCCCCAGAAATGCGCGCCCAAGGAAACGGCTTCGGCATTACTGGCTGGGCAATCGGCGTAGGATGGACCGTCTTGATCAACCCGATCATGTTTGGCTCTATAGAGTCGCGGACATATTTCTTGTTTGCGGGATTGAACTTGCTGTGGATGCCGATCGTCTTCTTCTTCTACCCGGAAACCAAAGACCGCAGTTTGGAGAGTATAGATGCGATGTTTAGCTCCTCGAAACCCTTTTATAAGGATATGGAGAGGGCTTATGCGGCTGATGGAGGTGTGCTGGCAATGCGAGGGGGTTTGGAGGAGGTGAGGAGGAAGAGCAGTATACAGATGGAGGTACAGATGGAGGAGTATGTGGAGGTTTGAAGCCCGATGCGGACTGTACATAGTTTTAACACCTGTGCTGAACATAATGATGCGCGTGACGGCTTTACAATTGAGTAGCCATCCAGAGAGTTGATATTGGGTGCCTGACACAGTGCCGTGCCAAAAGTTTATCGTGCACGGGCCATGTTACCTGGGAGAATTCCAAAAGGGACACAATTGCGGCTTATATTTCACATTACCCCAACACCTGCTTGACGCGATTCTATTAAGTAGATAAATAACATTATTATGCCACCACGAGTGCCTCGGGCACATATTGATAATAATGAACAAACCTCTTTGAGGCGCGAGCTATCTCCTGCGACGCGTGGATATGTTTATACAAATCTCTCCTTTTCAACTGTATTGATCAATTCGTTTCAACCGTATTGATCGATTCGTTGTGTCTTAATATTTGGATGCATGCATTCTAGTTCTAAATATTTGGATGATGGTGAGGGCGTAAGCGCGATATACACTTTGGGCATAGTACTGTACCGGTTCCATGGTCGGGGTACAAAATATCATCTACCATGTGGGGAGCAACGGCCTAGGCTCGCTAGGCTAGGTTAAGGTAGCGCATCCATCGCACGTGACCAATTATTTCAACCTTCTCCGCTCACCAGAAAGTACTTGCGTCGACGGCCTCAACATGCACTGTTCCACACCGAGTATATGCAGACATCGATATGCTTGGTGTTGCACCACCACAATCGGAGTGTGACGCGCCGCGTCGGAAAACTCGTCGAATCCCCAGAGCTTGCGACTTCTGCCACCGTCGAAGCATCCGCTGTCGCGTGAGCAACGCGGATCCGACAAGATGCCAGAATTGCGCCGACTTTGGTGAGCGATGTACTAATAATCGCCCTGCAAAGAGGAGAGGTGTGAAACCTCTTGCAGAGCGAGCCGGAGACAGTGCAGTGCCATCGACTGCGATCGTCTCCGAGGATATTGAGCAGCACGTATCACAAGCATGGCAAGCTCCTGTTATTGCATCTCAGTCTCTGGTGATGGATTTGGTTGAAGTATACTTCGAGGTCGTATATCCGATATTTCCCTTTTTCCATCAGCCGACGATACTAAGGCGGGTCTCTCGCGGCGAGCATCAGGCGAACCGACCGCTGTTTGCTGTGACGATGGCCATATGCGCACTTTCGTCTGCTAGAGCCAGGGATGGCGCCGTTTTCTCAGGCCGGTGGGACCTGCCATCTCTCAACGACCCGCCATCTGAGAATTTTTTCGCTGCCGCGGAATCAGCTATTCCGAAAGGCGGTGCGGCGAATACCGACTTCAACTACATGCGTGCTTGCGCACTGCTATCTATTACGGCGATCCAGTATGGGCAGCCTCGCACGATGCATTATTATCTTGGCTTGTACTATACCTTCGTTGAGATTGACGGATTACATGACGAAGCGAATTGGCCCAAAGAGATTGGGATAGTCGAGACCGAAGAGCGTCGACGCCTCTTCTGGTCAATCTACACTCTCGACGTCTATATTTCGATCGTGTGGGCCAGAGTTATACGATCGCGTGAAGCCCAATCAAACGTGGTGTATCCGACCGCGTTGGATGACACGGATATAAGTGATGCAGGCTATTGTCAGTCATCTGCTATCTCCCCGATTTCCTCTCTTCAATCACCGGGAGCACCATCGAACGGAGAGTCAGCCCGATGCTGGCTTTACGGATGGAACTTCACCACTGACCTCTACCGCATTCTCGAGCACGTGCTAGATCAGTTCCGCAGGCGGAGACCACAGCATCGACTTAGCACGCCCATAGATGCCATCTTCGGAGGTATTTCAGCACCAAGCTCTGCCGTTCTCGACTTCATCCTGACCAGGTACAAGAATCTGCCATCGAGATTCAAGGTGACTCCCTCAGCGATTGCAAACGAGGACCACCGACTGAATTTTCAAACTGCAAACATAGCTGCTACAATCCAACTCGTGCGAATGATGTTGTTCGCCGCCGAAGACGCAACCGTCGAGCAGCGATGTCGTGTGGCTAGCGAACTCTTACAGGCCTTCTCAGACGTTCCCATTGTGTATCTACGGGCGATTAGCTCTCCATTACTGCATCATCTCGCAGGCATCGGCTCTATTCTCGGCTCCGTTTTCGAGAACGAACTTCCGGAGTCGTCGTATCAGCAAATACGCACTGTTCTCCTGTCGTTGGTGCGGCTGCTGGCAGATCTAGAAGTAGGCTTGTATTGCACGGCGGGCGCAAGCTCCCGGATTCGGACATTGGTGGAACGGATCGACGAGTCTATCCGAAACCAGCGGCAGCTTGCGGTGACGGCGGCTCAGACTGGGGAAACGTACAGTGCGGAGTCGCGGTATACTACTGCTGCTACTACCCCTTCGCCTGGTGTAGATGGTTCTTCGCCGCTGTTTCTTTTGCCGCCGGAAATTCTTGATGATTGGTTCTGGGCGTTTGATTTTGCGCAAAGTGGTAATTGAAAAGGCTGTAACGATTTGAACTGAATTGTCACGATTGATGCCCGAATGCTCAGGCTGGAACTCCCTGTGTTACAAGTAGACTTTTGTGAATGCTTAATATATATATATATTATAAATATTTATATTATATTATCTTAGTATTGTAATGAAATTTTTATTTTAAAATAATTTCTTTTTCTAAATCTAAAGTTCTTTTAATTATTATATAATATAAATTACAATCTAAACGCGAAGGTTAACGCCTACTGATTACGAGTGGCTCGGTAGCCTCGACTAAGATTGTTGCTAATTACATTTTTACCCGCTTAGACGCACTGCTATCAGTTCCCAATCTTTTTCGAGAAACAGGCTTCCTACCCAGCTTGCCAAACTCCGCTAATACATAAGCAATAAAAACACTTTTCTGTTTAAGATAGACGCCTTTGTTATATGTAGGGTCTAGAGCAACAGTACGAGCAGCTTGACCCAGCTTTGTAAAATGCTCTAACAACGACAAGCTTATCTCAGCACCACAGCGCATTTCATCAGCCCATTGAACCTGTTCCGCTATATCTCGAATAAGCCATGAATTTCTCTTCTCCCATAACCCGAAAGCGTTATCAGAATCGGAATCGAGTGGATCGTAGAAAAACAGTGCAAAACACCAAAGTAAAGTAACATCAAATACGCTAGTATTTGAAGTACGGACACAATTACCAAGAATTGACAATTTGGTAATTAAACGTGTATGACGGTGAACATTGAAGTTTATCGGTAGTACTGTTTCCATCCATTTCTCCAGCTTCGAATTAAGCATCTGTGACACCTTGAAATCATAGTCGAATTGCCGATTTAGTTCTCGATAATCCAAGTTGGCAAGCTGTTCTGTGGCAAGCTCTTCTTCATCCGAATCCACATCGAAATCTATTCTGATATCCTTTTCGATATCGTCCAAGTTCACTTCGCTATCTGACGACTCTGATGACTCTTCGCAGCCAGAGAAAATGCCATGTACCGATACGGAGTTGGAGCTAATTGGAGATCGAGCCGGTGTTTCTTCTTCGAAAATGATAGGTGATGACTGAGAAACCTGCGCGTCTGGAGATAGCTGAGTATATAGAGGCGGTGACCGAGGAACCTGCACTTCCGGACATGGCTGAGCATATAGTGGCGGTGACCGAGGACTCTGTACTTCCGTAGATGCCTGAGCATATGGTGGCGGTATTCGGCGTTGTTGCTCCTTATATACGAATTTATTCCATTCTAGTAATATAGCCCCTTGTTGAATATACATTTCCTTTAGGTTGGTTTTGTGTACATTGGTTGCAGTTTTGCCAATATGTATACGAAGTTTTTCCAGGTGCACTTTCGCATAAGTACTTGGCCTGATGTATACGCTGAAGATTGTGGTATTAGAGAGAGACTCAAGGCCACGAATCAACATGTTTGTAGTCGTAGTATGAGGTCTGATTGTAGTAGTCTCCTTCTTCGTAACGACGAATCCCTTCGTGGTGAGATTGAATTGTAGAAGGAACATATGTTGTGCATTGCTTAAACCAGCTTCGTGAATAGCAGAAACGTCGTGAGATAAATCATCGATGCTCGATATTGGACAAGGTGTAGAGGCATTTGCAAAATCGGCATCTGGAGGAACAACAAGTAATATATCTATTCGTTGTTTCTTGCCAGCAAGCTTAACAAACACCTGAAGCTTAAAGTGAATATGAATCTGTTCTTCTGTATCACGATATACAGCTATGAAAAAATCGGGTGTCTGCTTGTTATCATGTAAACAAGAACCTAGTGTGAATGTTGTACTTGATTCATCTACTTATTTTACAAATACTCTCTCGTCAAGAAGTTTTTCTAGCTGAAGTTTTTCGATCGGAACCGATATCGACATATTTAGTCCTATGATTATAATTAGCAATAAAACGTAGTTAAATAATTGTATTTAAAACAATGCTAGCCTACACTTTATGTGTGCTTCCTACCCACCTAGGCTATAGAGCAGCCTTGACTCTTCGGACAAAATGAGATATAGAAGTGATCAAAAAAGCTACTATATGAATTGTGTTGAAGTTGTTCTAAACAGTAGGTGCTGTAAGGACGTAACCGCCGCTAGGGTTGTTCTAAACAGCAGGTGCTGTAAGGACGTAACCGCCGCCAGGGTTGTTCTAAACAACAGATGCTGTAAGGACGTAACCGCCGCTAGGGTTGTTCTAAACAACAGATGCTGTAAGGACGTAACCGCTGCCAGGGTTGTTTTAAACAGCAGATGCTGTAAGGACGTAACCGCTGCCAGGGTTGTTCTAAACGGCAGATACTGTAAGATACAACTCTTGTACACAACACAATATAAAAGCGATTTTGTTGGAAAGATTGTGCTTGTATGTTCGTAATAGATGTTGTGCGATGGAGATGATGATGGAAAGACTGTGCTCGTGTAGTTGTAATATATAGGCGATAGAAGGATAATGAGATAACGATAGAAAGACTGCGTTTGTATAATCGTAATAGATGTTTTGCAATAGAGATGAAAGGATATGGAGATAGCGATGGAGATGGAGAGGGAAGGATGTGGAGATGGCGATGGAAACAAGAGAAAGATAGCAAAGATGAGCAGATACAGTGTAGGTCAACGAACTTAACGCTACTTAAGTAAGCATACTAATAAGCGAGACCAAATGCGGGAACCAACTGCGAGCCACTTAAGTTCGCCTCTGGTTAGGTCAGTGTAATCGTGGCGGAATTTTCAGCCTCCGATTGTTTTCTGCCGGCAGGCCGTAAACAGATGAATCAGAATTCTATCATACTTAAAGTAAATTCAGCCGTCAATCCACGCCTTCAATATTACTCCCATGTAAGCGAACAGTATCAGTCAATTTTGCCCGTTCCGTCTCCCTCTTTCTCATATAACTTTTATTTGTCTATTCAAAAAAAAAACTGGATCTAAGAATATCCTCTAATTTGTCCACCTCGGCCCCTCTCACAACAAACTTAATCTGTTTACCTATTTCCACTTGAGATATCGTGCTGTGTTCGCTATGTATAGTTCGGCTCGAGGGTTGGAGGAAAGATGAATCGGGACTTGGAATTATATCAACACGCCTTCGTTTGCTAAGTGGACCGTCCGCTTCGGCCTGTGACTCTAAAACCCTTCTATCCCATCTTTGATATGTTTGCAAGATACTAGTCGAATGGGGGATTCGGCCATGGCCCAAGTTAAGATTGGAGAGCAAAGACGAGATGGAATCCGTGTCCGATCGTATTCACGCGATCCGGCGGCAGCATTTGTGCGAGAGGTCATTTTCCCCCCACGTCGAGTATTTTGACGCACTTAGCCATGGGTAAGCAATTTAACAAAACCCATCAATCGGCATCCACTATCCATTGGTCGGATGACGAGCAAACTATCCTAAATAATGAAGGGTTTTGCTAAACGTTCGACGTTTTTGGGGCAGTGTGGTAGAAGACTCCTATACCCAGTTGAAGTCTCATTTCACAGTTTGATTCTATTTATGAGTCTCTATAGTGCAATACTTGGATCAGGAAGGAAAATGCGGCGAATGTGGAGGTGGGCGGAAAGTGGGGATGTGTAGGTGGGTCATGGCAAGGAAAATGTCGGCAAATGTGGCGGCACACGGAAAGTGGGGATGTGGAGGTGGTGGGTGGCTCGGGTGGGAAGGCAGTACGGTACAAATATAGTCGGACACATGAAAAGATTCTTGAATTACCCGTACCCCCACGTGAAGAAGAGACACAAACTTATGGAAACTCAAATGCACAGTCCTATATAATCAGACGCACAATTGTATCGGTAAGTTTAGTGGAATAAGCACAGTAGCTCTCCAGATACAATCTCTAGAAACGGGACAAAATGCACGACGGGTGGTTGCTAGCTAACTGGATTATATTAAAGCAACTGAATCAGGTACATCAATTGTCATATTGTCTGTAGTACAGTAGCAGGATACCAAACGTAGAACTCACTCGTATTGCGAACTAGAAACTCTATTAAAGCGCTTTGTGGAGTATAGCCTCCAAAACCCTTTGCAGTAATTCTTGATGTCCAGTATCTGCTGCCGGCGCGCGCCAAGCAATGAAGCCATCAGGTCTAACCAGAAGAGCTTGACCTTTTGCCAGCTTAAATACTTCACGAACATTGCCATGCTTGTCTACAAAAGGCACGGACAGTTCGTTCAAGACGAACGCATCGAGCCAAGGCACAGAACGAGCGGCTTCAACCCATTGAGAGCCTGTGCCGGCGGCAACGATAAGGAAATTAGACTTTATCAAGTCCAATGTTGAAAGTTTACGCGTAGGATTCTGCGCATCCTCGAGATACACGTGTGGCATCCTGGAGCCGGCAATGACCAGAGGAACGTAAGGATCTTCGTACGCACTTGACTCAGGGGTTTGATCGACCCCATCGACAAACGCCCCAGATATATATCGCACACCCAGTTCGCATACTATGTCAGGAAGCTCCGGTACATCCGGTGCAGTCTGGCGGACCCGCTTCTGAAAGCGAGAATAAGCCTGGCGCATATGAAATTCGTTGGCTGGAACCCGCTCCTGTCCATATGAGTCAAGAAGCCCTTGACCAGCGTTGCCTCGTAAAACATGAGCCAGCTTCCAGGCTAGGTTATGCGCATCCTGAATATAGTTAGTTGTCAACGCATTTGTACGCTGCTTGGCCGGCCGAACCTACCTGGATACCGGTATTTCCGCCCATACCACCAGTAGGTGGCATAACGTGCGCAGCGTCGCCAGCGATGAAGACACGACCTCCTTCGCTAGATGTTCGTTCCGAGTTGAGACCGGCGATCGACCAGTAATTGATAGAATCAACTCTCACCTCTATATCATCGGTAATTCCAGAAGCGTCTCGAAAGAACTGTTTCGCATCCGCAGCGGTGACACTATCCGGTGGAAAGCTGTCACGATTCCCTGCACGTGTTACAATCATGAATCCAGCTGTGCCACCACTCTCTAACCGGAAGTCCCCATCTATCCTGGCGTTCTTGACGTAGACTGTGCCATGCTTCGCGCGTGTGCCGAGATAGGACCTGAGATCTGCACGGAAATTAATTGATATGCTAGATCCAATAACACCGGGACCGTGCCACTGAATCCCCTCTTTTGCTCGCGTTGCACTTCTGTTTCCGTCAGTTGCAACAAGGTAATCGGCAAGATACTTTTTAACGTGACCTGTTTCGGAATCTTCGACCACCACTAGAACACCGTCCACTTGTTCTTCGTAGTGGACAACCTTGGCACCAAATAATTGAACTGCACCAAGGTTCCGAGCCTTCTCCCTGAGCAATGGCTCGAACATGTTCTGAGTAAGCCAAAATCGGACAGCGGGCGAGACCTTTGCTACCTGCGTTGGATCACTCTCTTGGAAAGACATTAGTGTCTTTCCTCCCACGAGCTTGTCGGTGATGAGCATTCCTGCATCAAGGTCAAAGTTCTCGGCGCTGTGCTCTCGGAAGTGGTCATCGAGGCCGAGCTGTCGGAATATCTCCACAGAGCGTAGAAGAAAAAGCGCTGCTCTAGGGTGTATCGCTGTTGACAGATGTCGATCGAATGAAATTGATTTGACACTGATCACTTTTAGAACTATCTCGCAAACTTCTTAGGTGGAGTCATTTTTTCCTATCCATGAAATCCAAGTAGTGCACCTAGCGTCATCCCAATCATACTTGAACCTATGATTATGACTGGCCATCTCTCGCTCTCCAAAGGAATGTGGGAGTGGTCATACGTGCCGAACTTGACAATAGTCCGTTTCGACCCATTGATGGGTATCGTGTCATCGACTTGCTTGGTAATCTGTTCGGGATGGGCCATGTCGTAAGCTGTCTGTAGGATAAAATCTCATCTTTTTGTCATCGTTCGATATGAAAACCAATAGTATTTATAATTTGTTCAGATTGCCGTGGGTGTCAGCAAGCTTCGTACATTCATAGAATATGGTTCCGGCTCTACCGTAAGACTTTACGCAGCGTCTACTGTAACTGTTCCCAACACATAACCAGATTCCGTGACTGGGAATCTAGCTCATTTTCTATTCAGATTGTCCTCCGGCATCTTACATGTGCTAAATTGCAATGCCGTTTTGCGTAGAGCCGTGTAGCCAGTCTACAGCATATCAAAACTTGGAGGTCCACTTTTCCGGCACAGCCGTACAGCCCAACGGTCCTTCCGAAGAGACACACCGTAACGGTACAGCCGTTAGCGGGTAGTTTGAGGCATAGTGATATACCGATTGACGGTATCTAGCGTGTTTTTGAAGGCGGCAGTACACAGAGTAAAGCATAGCACTAAATGTAAATAATTAGTATCCTCCTAGAGCTCTCGAATTTGAAATTTCACGAGCGATCATTTTTGCACTCGGCTCCAATGAAAATGAGCATGAAGATATTAGGATCTCTACAGTCAACATGTACTCAAAGAGTACTCATTGTGTTACACGAATTGGGCCAAGATTATAAGTTGGTCAACATAAGCATGATGGAGGGAGAGCATACTGTGAGCAATTTTGTCATTCTGTGCTTAATCTGTGGACCGACTTGGAGTTGACATTGTCTTAGAGCCCTGCTTATGTTCGTGATCACCACCCTTTTGGTGTGATACCAGTATTATACGATGGCCCGATCAAATTGTTTGAATCTCGCGCCATAAGCCAGTATATGGTCAGAAAGTTCCAAAATCCACAGTCCGATACATTCGTGCCGAATGGCGACGATCTTGAGAGTTTCGGACTTTACGAACAAGCCCTGAGTGTGGAATATCCGTATTTTGACCCGTACATGAAGATAATATCTTACGAATTATTATTCAAAGGGTGAGTGAATTCTGTAGAGTTATGAAGCGGACATGTTTAATGTTAGTATCTGCAAGGTTCATGGGACATGGTCCGCCTGATGAAGCCAGAGTTGAGCAGACTCTAGGCACACTCAGAAAGATGTTAGATTATTACGAGGACTTATTGAAGAAAAATTCGTACCTCGCCGGTAATGTATACAACTGCACTGCTCTTACACCATGTCCGTGTGACTGACAAGCGTTCTAAGGCATACACCCTGGTTGACTTGTTTCATATACCATGGATCAATTTTTTACCGCGGTTGAATTTGGACGACGATCTTGCATCCAGGCCTCATCTAGTTGAGTGGTGGAAAAGGGTGAGCAGTCGCGCTGCATGGAAAGCTATCAGCCTGTAAGGTCGTTGCTAAAGCTGATATGTCTAATCTGCGAAAGATTGGCCGCAACCATATCCCTTTTGTACCTTTGAATGGTAATGCATGAAAGTTTATAGGTATAAAAGAAGGAGTAGTAGTATCTGGATTTATATACAGATCATTTATTCCCTAGCGAAAGCAACGATTTGATACACCCGCTATGTCAAGAGTGAGCATCCAGCGAGTAGGATAGCTGTCAAAGTGCTCGAAGACTAGCTTTCAATCTTCATTTTGAATAACCGAATACCAGCTTGAATGGGAGGTTTTGCTTGCATCCTGCCGCGGGTTAGATCTTGTGGTTTTCTCCACCAAAGAGCGATCCTGCACTCTCTCATCGTTAGGAATGTGACTGCCCCTCCGTCTTCGACATCGCCTCAACATTTCCAAATCGATATTTCATATACAGGCATAGCGTTTTCTGTATTATACGGTCAAGAAGCTTGCAGGTATCTGCGCTCTAACACTGAGGAAGTTTAAATCTTGAGCAATTTCAAACGTGCAACGAATTCCGGATCATGGTGAATACACTTCAGTACCTAGATGAGTATCGAAAAACAGTAACTTCTTCCCACAGGTCAAGTTATACAGTCTGTGTGACGATTTGAACTGAATCGTCATGATAATGACTAAAAGCCCAGTGTACACGTGTTCTTAGCCATGTGATTTATCCGGCTACACGTGACCCTTTAATGTATATAAGCTCTTAGGATCCTTTGGATCTTCTTAGTTCTTTAGTTGTAAATTCTAAGGTTATTCAGTGTCTTTATTGGCAGTCTTGTCACATTATTTACAACTCAACTTATCCCTTCAGCCGTGCTAACAGCCTACCAAACAATATTAGTATCTCAATCCCTCTTTGCCTTTAAATCAATAAGATTCCCTAAGTAGTAAGAGTAGACCTATTCTGATATCGTCGACGAATAGTATTACCCTCAAACCCCTTACAAACTTATCTACATGTTAAGTCTTTAAAGACTTATCAAGATACTACTACACTGTACATCTTTAGGTCGAGGTCGATTAAGATGTCTTATATCAGTTAAGCCTTCTAGCTCGCCTTCTCGCAGTGCTCTGCAAAGCACTACAGTTATTTCTAATATTTAAGATACTTTTGAGGCTAGTTAGGAAGTATAATATTAAGTAGGAGATAAGTCCTTTGTAGACTCTCGATATTATTCCTCTTCTTCTATATCGCTATTTTTATAAGAACCTTTTATATTATTATCCCCAGCTATACAACTTGGATAAAATATTAATATAAACTTTAGATAACGTTGTCGAAGTAAAGGAAAGGTTGTTTAAAGAAGTCTTTTGTTTAAACTTACCTTTGAGTTTTATATTATAGATTCTATATAGAAAGTTATAATAAAGAAATTTAAATAGATAGAATCTTGGTTTACTATATTAGTAGACTAAGAAGAAAAGTAATTAGTACTTCAACTAACTATTAAATATAATATAACTTATATACTATAACTACTACTTTTGTATCAACTGCTATCCTTATATTAACCTACCTCTATTTTATATTAGTACAATTTAACCTTAGTTATATTTAGCTATATATTATTTAAAGTTCTATATTTAACTAATAAACTCTTAGATAGTAAGCAGCTAACTACTTGTTTATAAAGAAAACTTATTTCTATTTAATTTGTTCAATATAAATAGTAATTCACTAATAATAATATTAGACAAATATATATATTAGATTAATTAGAAGGTTTAATCTTATAATATTATAAAGAACTATATATTTAAGATAATATTACTTTTAAATAGATAATCAATAAGATTGTTAATTTTCTAACTGATTTAGCTAAGTATTAATAAATTTAAAATATATATATTTATTTTATTTAACTTAAAAGTCAACTTTTTAAACCTTTTTATTAGTAATTTAAACTTCTTGTAAATATCGCTAATAAAACTAATTCTAAGAATAAATATTAAGATTTAATTAAGAAGTTTAATAATGATTATTATATATAGTTATTTATAAGTCGCTTTGAAAATACTAATTACAAGGCTAATATTAAAGTCTTTCAATATCTTGATATAAATAATATTAGTATTATAATATCTAAATAAATAAAATAAACTTTAGTTAAAGTAGTTGCTACTACAATTAGTTATTATAAATAAATAGCTATTTATATTAAAAACTAGTAGATACTCTAAAGCTAATTTAGTATCTCTGTTATTATATAATTTATATATATAAGCTAGTTAACTTTATTTACAAATATACTATATTATTTCTCTCTTAGTTAAAAGATTATCTTACTAATTCAATTAGATAAGTTTAATTGAAGCTTCTCTCTTCTCACTCTTTTAAACTAAGTTTAGACTTTATATTATATTATAAATAAAGTTGAGTATAATATATATAAGAATATAATAAAAGATATTAAGAAAGAGAATAATATATTATTAAAAGTATAAGTTGAAACTGTTATTTATACTAAGTAATAGAAGGTAGATTAAGTAAAAGATAATATTTAAAGAAAGAATTCTTTTTAAATAAATTAAAAGATATAAGATATTTAGATTTAACTAAGTTAATAGAAGGAAACTATATAATAATATTATATAAGTTAGTAAAAAGTAATATTTTCTATTAAACTAAAGCTCTTATTAACTTTAAAGTAAATAGTTTTATATTAATTGATATTTCTTTTTTATAACAACTTTATTATAGTCTTAGATTAATAATTAAATACTTAAAGACGCTTTTAAGAGTTAAAAGATATAATAGTTAAAGTAGACTACTAATCATCTATTATATTTTAATTAATTTTACAATCGATAAATATATTTAATCTTTTACTTTCTTTTTAATTATCTACTTAGATATATATATAATAATATTAGAATGTAAATAACTTACTAAGAATCGAATACTAATTGACTATACTTGAAGATATTTTATTTAGTTTAAAGATATATTAATATCCTAGATATATATAAAACTATATAATATTAAAATCTGTTTAGATAAATAAAAGATAATTAATAAAGTCTATTAAACTGATATATTATATTATAACTATAAATTCGAATTAAAAAACTAAGTATTATTAAACTACTAATAATAGCTATTTATTATTAATATAGTTATTATTTAAATAAAATATATAAATATAATAAACAAATATTCGCTTATTATATATTTAGTACTTTATATTTAAACAACTTTATCTAATATTTTAAGTAGATATTTAGTTCTTTTTATTAAAAACAAGCTTATAATATTTAAAAGTGATATAATTTATAATACTTAAATTAAATATTCGATGAGTTGTATAAAGAAAGAACTAAAGTTTAATAAGTTTATAATTAATAAAATTGAATTTAAAAGACTTTTGAAATCTCTTTAAATCTCTCTTTTATAATATAAGTTAAATATTATAAAAATATATATAATCTTTGTTATAATAATAATCTGTATTTATAAGAGAGATAGTGATAATAAGTTCTTTATAGTTACTTTATATAAAGTCGATAGTTTAATTAACTAGTATAAAGATTAACAAACTTTTAAATAAAATCTAACTATATTAGTTATATAGTTGTTAACCTTAACTAACTATTCTACTATTATATATTCTCTTATAAATATTAATACTATTAAACCACTTATATTAGTTAAATATATAATATATATATAAATATTCTTGAAGTTTAAATTTAATATTCTTTTATTTTATTATCTATATAACTATAAAATCTAATTAGAAAGTAATAAAGAAAAAGCTTTTAAATATAACTCTCTTTATAAGATATTGTTGAAGAAGTTAAAAGTAGTTAAAAAATATATTATAAACAATTTACTAAAAAGCTTTATTAAACTAAACTAAGTACTCTTTATAGTTTTTATATTATTTATAAGAAAGTCTAATAATTCTTTTCATTTATATATTAATTTTTAAGTATTTAATACCTTTACTTGAAAGAATTAATACTCTCTATTTTTAATTAATAAGACTTTAGCTAGATTATCAAAAGTGAAAGTATTTATAAAACTAGATATTCATTAAATATTTTATTATATTTATATAAACTCGGCTTCTAAAAAGTATATAATATTTTAAACTTGATATAATATTTATAAATATAAAGTTATACTTTTTGAATTAATTAATAGCTTAATTATATATTAATAATATATAAATAATATTTTATTTAACTTTCTTAATATTTTTTATATTGTTTATTTAGATAATATCTTAATTTACTTAGAAGATAAACTTAAGTATATAGTTTATATAACTTTAATACTTTAATAACTTAGAGATACTAGTTTATAAACTGATTTTAAGAAATACAAGTTTGATATTAAATATATAAAGTATTTAAGATTTATAATCTCAATTAATAATATCAAAGTTAATCTTGAAAAAGTAGTTATTATTAAAGAATAAAGATATTTAACTATTATAAAAAGTATCTAATTCTTTTTAAACTTTTATAACTTTTATTAATAATTTATCTACAACTTTAGTATACTTACAAAGCTTTTTATTAATCTTATAAAAACTGTAACTTACTTTAACTTCAATATTAGCTACTAATAGTTATTTAATATATTAAAAGAAATATTAATCTTTACTTCGCTTTTATAGTATTATAACTATAATCTGTTATATATACTTAAGACTAATATATTAAACGAAGTTGTAGTAAATATATTATTCTAGAAATATAATAATAACTAGCTTCTAATTGTATATTTCTTAAAAATAATATAACTAATCGAATTTAATTATAAAGTTTATAATAAAGAAATACTTGCGATTATAAAATTATTCTCGTATTAATATATAAAGCTAATTAGTACTTTATATTAAATCTAAGTTTATATAGATTACAAAGTATTAGAATACTTTATAATAACTAAAGCTTTTAATATTTAATAAATTTGATAAATTAAACTCTTAACTAATTATCACTTTTTTATTATATATTATCTAAATAAAGATAACTTTATAATAAATACTTTTATATAAAAAGCAGATAAATTAGATTCTTAAAATAAGTCTAAGAAAGAATATTATATATAATAATTACTTAAAGATAAATAGTTAAACTTTTAGATTTTATTTTTTTATATATACAACTATTTTAACAAACTAGTATTTGAAGTTAATATATTTATAAATTTAGTAAATCTTATAAACTTAGTTATTTATATATTATAAATAAACTGTAATTATAATTCTCTATAAACTTTATAAGTTATATTAAACTGAAGTAAGTCTAAGTTAAAAGTTAGAAAAGGTTTATTATTTTATAAAAGTTATCTTATAATTCTAAATACTAAGAATTTAAAAACCTTTCTTATTCGCAAAGTATATAATTCTGTTATTACAACTTATCTTAATATTAAGAAGATATACTTACTTCTTAAAGAATATTATTATTAATATTTTATAAGAAATAATATCTTTATATATATTTACAACTATTATATATACTATTGAAGCTTAGTTTTAAAAGATAAAATATTTAGATTACTTCACTTATTACTAGTTCCAATATATATATAAGAATATATTATAATAGATTATTATAGTTTTAATAAGAATAAGTATAAATATAATAATATATTTATTATTATTAATAGACTAAGTAAATAGATTATTACAATCTTATATTATAAGATTATTATTATTTAAAATTAAGCTAAACTTTATATTTCGTATATTTACTAGTATTATAATTTGCTAATTATAATATTATTTAATTAAAGTTTGTAGTTTATTTTATTATTTTAGATAGAGTTTAATAATATTCTTAAAATAAAAGTTAAATTGTTTATAACTAATTACCTTTAAATTAATAGTTAAATAGAAGTTTATAATCAGTATTTATAAAAGTGATTAAAACTTTTTATTAATTATTATTAAAATAACTAATCTAAATTCCTATTAATAATAGATTATATATAGTTTATATTACTTTATTCCTCTTTAAACAATTTATTTCCCTTCGAAGTATTTTATAAATATACTTTTAAAGCTACTTAGAATTAAAAAGAAGTGAACTATTTATTAATTAATAATCTTAATATCTAAGATACTTGTATATATACTTACTATAATCGCGAAACTTTAGAATATATATACTTTGCTATTATAATTGTTTAAAAGTATATAATAAAGGAAACTAATAAATATTATTAGTTAATTGATTTTTAAGTTAGTAATTATATTTAACTAAATATATAATATCTATTAACTTAGTATCTATTTAAGAAGTTAGATTATTTAACTAAAAGTTGTTTTAAAATTTTAGAAAAGATTAGATATTTATATTATTTAAATTTATTTAATATAATAAGAATATATAATATATTTCTAGTTAATAAACTTCGAAAAGCTTCTAACAACTTATTACTAAGTTAGTATAATAAGCTTCTATTACTTATCAATATTACTAATATAGATGAATATAAAATAAAAGAAGTATTAACTTATTATTAGTAATAAAGAACTTTTAAATATTATATATATTAGAAAGGCTATAATATTGATTTAGTATAATATAAAGTATTAGATTTTAAAACCTTACTAACTCTACTTCAAAACTTCTATCAAGCTAATCTAAGAGCTTTTAGATTTTTAATACTACTTTTTAAATAGCTACGATTATAGAAGTTCGAAGAAGAAGACTATAATTATATTAAAAGAGATTATCTAATAATAGTTGTTAAAAAGAAGCGATTCTTAAACTTTATAACTTCAAAGATATAATTATACTTATTTATTGTAAACTATTTAAGAGTCAATTATATTTATTTAAAAAAAAAAACCTTAAAAATACAGAATTAACTAACTAGGATGTTTAGAGACAAGCTTTTTTGGAAGAGGGGGGTGATGTGATGATTTGAACTAAATCGTTATAATAATGATTAAAAGCCTAGTATACACGTGTTCTTAGCTATATAATTTATCCGGCTACACGTAACTCTTTAATATATATAAGCTCTTAGAATCCTTTAGATCTTCTTAGTTCTTTAGTTGTAAATTCTAAAGTCATTCAGTGTCTTTATTGGCAGTCTCGTCACAGTCTGAAGGATTTGAAGATGAGCATAATCTAGTAATTGTCATCAAAGATATTCGTACACGGCAAAGATCAAACATGCACGTAGAGATGAGCAGTGAGAGTCAAATGGGGATATGTATGTTTACAACTATTTTCGCTACACATTCTCCAAATTCACTAATGAAATCGCTCTGGATATCGGCAGCAAGGGGAGTCGCATTATAAGGCTCTCCAAAGCCTTGAAGATAATACTTGGCAACGCTACCCATGCTATCGGACGTATCTGAGGCATATATAGTCTCTTCATGCGAAAACATTGACAAGGTACTCGACATATCATTGAAATTGACACCGTTAGGACCGACCTTTTTTTCTCATATGTTCGCTCGAGAATACTTTGCCCACATGGTCAAAATATTTGTAGTAAAGCTCCGTCATATCGTCGTGACCGAAATATGCCGGCTCAATCGATGAGTTTGATCTATATGAACTGTCGAAAAAATTCGTCTGGTGATATATTTCAGGTGTCTCGCTGAATGAAGGTGCGGTAGAAAGAGCGCCGTGAACTTTAAAATAATAATCAAAGAATTCAAGCCGTGTCATCGGAGAACGACGGCGAATCTTTGCTATTTATTTGATATATGATGGCATGATGCGTATCTTAAATAGGATAAATTTGATGTAGATATATGATGTTCGAGCATTTGCTTATAATACAGAAGCAGACTACCGACTACGTCTTCTCCTTGAAGAATAATACTACCCCTCGATATCGACCGAATAAGGGGGCTGGCTCAATGGTGAGACCTCATTCAGAATCTCCTCAACACTGTGTCTCAACCCGGCACGGATAATCGGCCATCCAGTGAGTTCACGAGCGGTTAGTAGTCGCTGAAACTCTCGGAGAAGGCACGTTGGACTGAGAGGCTGCAATAAGAGACCCACGCCAGGTAGATAAATGTCAAGCCCTGCTTCTTCACCAGAGATCCATTTGCAGATGACATCGTCCTCGTCAGTTTGGCGAGGGTTGATTCTTAGGGCATGGGCGGTGCCCTGACCCCGGCTCTGACTCGGTTGATAACTGCTTTGCGTTGCCTTTGAACACCCTGGCCCGGTGGGTGGTGAGTCGTAGATTTTTCCGCGCTGGTAGATCCTCAGGTACTCAACGGCAATCAGCAGGCAGAATGGCTGTGAACAATTGAAATAATCCGCAGCGCGTATTGCACAGAAAGCCGATGCCGCATGGAAGGCGCAATGACGGGCATGTGCCGGGTTGTCCTGTATCCACTGTACGATGGATCGTTTAGTCTTGTCCGCATCGGACGAGGAAGCACGCCAGCCTAAAGATGAATGGAGAGACTTTAGAGACACGTGGCGGAGGATGAAGAGGACGTGGTAATGGATCCTTCTAGCTTGGAACATCTGCTCGTCGCTGGAGCTCATGCTCGGACTTTTTGGGAAGATTATCTGCAACTTAGCGAACTTTGCATCGAGGTTTTTGTCCGATGTGCTCGCGGGGGCTGCTGCCGTCTTGTTTCCATGCATGAGCGAAAGTGCCGTGCTACCCTTGACGGCACTTCGCTCTTCAACCCAAAAAATAAACAGTAGGAGTAGCTTGGTGAACTCTGAGGCTTGGCTCAAGTCAACATCAGACGAGCAAAATTCGATGAACAATGCTCTCAGATTCATTGAAGCCACGTTATGACCTGCGCCGAAACTGATTAGAAATCAACTCATTTGGTTTCCCAACTGGGACGAACATACAAGTGTCCGAAAGGCAGTGAGATTCCCATGCAAAAGCGCTTCTCGCCCTCCACGCAGCATCGTCGCAGGGAAGCCGTTGGTCTAAATCTTCGGCCTGTAGCTTCGGCTGTTTGTCCATAAATACAACGGCCATACAATCTAATACTGGAAAGCGAAAAGAGGATACGCAGAGAGTCAGTTGGGTTTCTGGCCAAGATCATTGAAAAATAAAGAAAATTTCGGGGGAAAAACCTACACCAGGCACAATAAACCAGCCGTCGCTGCGCCTCTGTCCGAATCCAATTCTGCCAATCTCTCGATCCCTCCTCGGGCGCCAGGGACGGCATCCGGCTGAAGGAGAAATCACTAGAAGAATGATTCATCAGGGGCTGGATAAGTGTTGCCAACCACGCACGTTGTGGTTCTAGGATGACGAGGTAGTCCCGTAAGCCACACCACATCAAGCTAGTGTTGTATAGGAGAACAGACTGTGCTATCATCGTCATATCGTAGTTCATAACGGTGATCGCCTACCACGGAGTTAGCATGATTCAAGAAGACGAAAATTTCAATCAAAACGGACGTCATTTGGCAGTGCTCTGCGTAGGAGCTCCAACAGCGCAATAATGTATTGCGATCTCCTCTCTATGGCCGTATATTGACTCCCGACGCTTGCCACGGCAAGAAACAAAATCCAATGAACATCATCTTCTTCCAGGAACGAACAGTGCAAAAAGGGCATGAGGGGGTCGAAATGCTCAAAGTACAGCTGAATAAATGCGTCCAGAACGCTCTTTTCGGGAAAGGCGTGACAATGGAAGCCGGCTGCCTGTTGCAGTCTAAAGAATGACAGCATCTCTTGGTAAATCCGAGCGGGGATTGGGCGGACATGGGCCGAGTTTTCCGCGTTTAGGACATTATGGTCAGACGGTTGAAGCTGGGGAAATAACGACAACGCCCGGCGCCCAGAGCTGTAAGTATCTGATAGTCGCGGGTGCGCAAGTTGGGGGGTACCGGCGATCGAAGAGAACTGCGGAGGTGGTGGGATATCCATTTCCAGGGAACCTTGGCCGGCAGAGGAAGAAATTGGGTCATTGTGAGGCATCCACGGGAGTAGGGAGCCTATGTCGGAAAGAGAAAAGGAGAGATCGTACGGATGGTTCACTTGCATCTCCCAATCGAGCTCGAGGTCTGGGAATGGCGTACTGAGGGCCCTAACTGCACCGGACGGTAGAGGTACCGACGCGACGGAGCTAGCCGCAGAGTGTTGATCATTTTGTGGGGCAATAGGCACATCGTCGATAGCTTCACAATGAGATCTAGTTGACACCCTAGTATTTTCTGCGATAATGGGGAGCGGTGTTGCAGCCTGCATGCCCGTAGCTGATGAAGAGCGGCGCGCTGAGCATGGGCTTTCCACCAGGACATCAACCGGCTGAGGGGATGTTGGGCTCTGGAAACTGCACTCGCGTTTTTTCTCCTTGCAGCGCAAGCAGGGGAATTCCCCGTCGCAGCGCCTTTTTTCACGGGCGCACAACTGACAGGCGCGCGTGCTCCTGCGGAATCCGAGGGACTGCGCTGCGGTTGTGCCATGCACTCTGGTGTGCCGCTGCAATGAGTCTCTGTGCTTAGGTCAGAATAAGACCTTGCAGCAATGGAGAAATGAATAGTCAACGTACTTTCGTGAAAACCCCTTTGAACAAAAGAGACATGAAAAAGGCTTAGAGCCAAAGTGACTCTGCATGTGACGGTCCAGGTGCTCTGGGCGCTTGAAGGACTTATGACACTCTAGACATCGCAGACTGCGGGCGCCTTGCGGAGTGTCCATTATCAGGCAGCCGGGAGCAGAGGTGCAAAACTTGGGGGGGCGGAGGCCTTGTGGGGGGAGCGCAGGAAATTATAGAATTAAATATAAATCGTCGATCTGTTGACTGTCCTGTCGCTTATGGCCCGTGCGCACGGAATTCTGGCACCCACTCTGTTGCACTGTTGTATTAGATTATGTAAGTCGGTAACACGTAGATACTTGTCGAGCATCATGGTGGCTGAAACATCAAAGTGTTACAGGAGTTGGGACACACATATAAGGTGCCGCTGCCCTCTCCGTAGAATAAAAATAACATAACTAAATCACTTGCTTCAACACCGGCGGTATAATTAACTTCACTCATATGCACAGCCATGAATACGGAAAATCCTGGTCAGCGATCAGCCAATCAGAGCAATCAAGTACTGGGGGGACCAAAAATAGTCTCCTTAGGATTGAAATACATTCGTTCAAAGAATGTGAGATTGCTTGAACAGTGTTACAGAACCTAGCTTCAACAGAAAAACGATGGAGAGTAGAAAATTCCGCCAGAGTAACGTCGACCATGATCAGTGAAAAGTATTGTGCCGTGAGCGGCTCTCAAAACACATTCGTAAGTCAACAGAAAGCACCATGGAGATTTATAGCTTATACCATTCAAGAAAGTACTCTCGGAGTTAACGTAAAGCCGTCAGAAGTTCGCCTCAGCCTAAGCATTGTTGAAAATAACGCGTGTTGTATGCGCTTAGCACACGTTTAGAGTCATATCTGGGGGTACATCATATTTGGGATAGAGACTCTACTAAATGCGAGATTATGCCGTCGTTAGCTTCCACGGACAGAAACCCTAACTCGCGGACCTGTGCCCCGGAAACCAGCCACAAAACCATCATAAACGTCCAGGTCGTTCGCGGTCATCGTTTCGTCCTGCGAGAAATCGAAATAGGTCGTGAACATAGCCAACACTAGTGTAAGTTCCGCGTAGGCAAGACTATGTTGGATATCGTGTTAGAGCGGGTGCGCATGATAACTCATAGATATGGGAAAGCGGAAAGCGTCGATAAGAAGAGTCCTGTTTCAACTTACTTTATCCCCAGACACTGCCTCGCTCCTTTCGAAAAGGTCACGAGATATTTATCGAGTTGCTTACTCTCCGGCTGGAGCCAGCGCTCTGGCATGAACTTCCGGGCGTCGGGACCCCAGATCTCCGGGTCAAAGTTAACAGTGTAAGCGGAGATGCCCACAATGGTCTGCGATGTTTGATTTAGCCTTTGGGCCCAAGCCAAAGCTTATAAAATCTTGGAGATAGCTTACGCCAGCAGGAATAACTTTCCCATCAACCGTCAACGGAGCAGCGCCTGCTTTCGGCTGGGGAACAATGCGAGGGAGGCGACCTGGTACAGGTGTTGCCAAGCGGAGAGCTTCCTTGACGCAGGCGGACTGTACAGTGGGTCAATAGTCAACAGACAGAGATCATATGACTCAAGAAGAGATAAAGGAGAGCTATGAGGGGTGGGTGGACTTACAAGATACGGCAGCTGCTCGATGGACTTGAGATCAAAATCCTCGGCCGTCTTTAGATTTGCTTGGCGGACCTCGCGTTTGAGAGCCTCGTATGCCTTTCGATTGCTAGTTAATTGGTTGACTGCGACGGCGATGGTCGTGGCGGTAGTGTCTGATCCAGCAACGATAATATCAGTGGCCTCAGCGACTAATTCGCGGTCATTAAGGTCAGAAAGCTTGTCGAAAATAATATCGTGGTCTAAAGACTTTTCCGCTGCCGTTGTCTCTTTGAAACTATACACAGTACTCTGGATCGTCTGACAGCAGCGAATAGTTGGAATTAGCATATTGCCACACTGTATTTAGAGGGGGATGCATACCTGGCTAAGTCGTGCCATATGTGCCGCTGGTCCACCCAGGGAGATTGTTACGGACGGCGGTAGAGCCTGCACGAGGAAGCGAAGGACTGGAAGATACATGAGGTCCCAGACGGAAGCGGCAAACAGGTCAAATGCTTGCAGGAAACTAGCCTCAAACCCGGTTCCCTTCACATCCCCCATTAGGTCAAAGGACCGACCGAACCCAAGGTCGGAGATGATATCAACTGTCATGCACCTAGACATTGTACCGATCAGATGATGAAGTCTCTAAACTTGCAAATGGCCTGCACTATCAATCGCGTACCTGACTGCATTGTAGATATTAAGAGGACCCTTGTCGCTCATTACTGTAATCACAGTGCAAAGCTTTTCCATCTTCTTGTACAGAAGGTGCTGCATCCCGCGAATAGATCCCTTTGAGAAAAAATTATTCATCTTCTTTCGTCTCTGCCGATGGAGCGCTTGGTCGGTCTCTACAAAGACCGAGTGTGGTGTTCCAAAGGTCGAGTAAAAGTACGGGTGTTTTGTGTAGATGTGGTCCTGGGAATAGATCGTGTGGTAGAGACTCGAGTCGGAGATGTGTATCTCATTCGGGCTGATTCGTAGGGCACGTGTATCTAGCAACTTGGAGATTAGGATCGATCTATCAGCGAGGATTTCTGGAACGTACTGTACTTGCGGTGCAGCTCCTCGAACACGATGTCTGCACGACCACTCTTGCTTACGGAATAGAGCCACCATGTTGATAATGCTGCAAGGCGGGGTCCTTGGAATGAAGCCAAAGGGTGGAGATAGCACAGATACAGGGCGTGAAGTAACAGGAATCCGAGGACTACGGCGAGCAAGGTGTTCAGATGAGTCCACGACAGGGACGCGTCTTGCAAAAGCATGATGAGGTGCAACATCGCCGCGTATGAGACTTTTAGCCTTGAGCACTTTCTCAATTAACCTAAGGATGACAGATAAATGATAACGGTCATGAGCTTGATTAAGTACTTCACGCTGACAAGGGAGAGGAGTCGTCTAGGCGGGGCCGCAAATTCAGTCGGGTGTGGCGGGGGGCCGCCAGTGGGAGTCGAGAGCTCGGCTAACAAGCCCCACCAAGCTGGCATTTCGTAACTGTTGGACGGTCAGAAGGTTCAGAGGATTTGGAAAATGCATGTTTGTTTGACATTGTACTACATAAATCTAGATAATGCAATTTACTCAGACAATATACTTCCGATAAACGGATTATGCACTAGGAAAACAAGTAATACGGCTTTGCGTAAGGAAGGTCCACCACTTCTGCCTGCGTTTCTCTCTGCACCAGCTCTGTTGCTGGCAGCGTATCGACGGAGAAAGGAGCTACAAGACTGTCGCAAAATGGTCAGATCATACATTTTTGCGAGGAAGCCAAAAGAAACACATTAACGTACCTCTCATCGTGCAGAGACCAGACCACCCTGCGCGGTTTCCCAAGCCACTCGAGCTGCTTGACCGCGAACTGTGCAGCAGACCCATCCCACGGCCGCCCATTGAGGTTGGCTCTCCCTGCAATCCCCAAGACTGCAACGTCGGGCCGAGGCGTAATTTGCTGCAAGATTCCATCATAGGCTCCCAGATGCGAGTTGATCAAAACAGCCTTGTCCCCAATCACAATATTGAACAGAAGCTGTCCGCCGTCAAAGCCACTCATGACATTCTGCTTACGGTCTGCCATAAACTCCGCAAACGCCAGCAACTTTTCGTCCATCTTGTCTTTCGGAAAGATCTCATGTAACCTCATTAGGCCCCAGGTCATGTTATGAGTAATATCCAGAGTGCAGTCAAAGGGCGTCGCGGAGCCTGTGTAGACACGGCCTGTATCGAAGATATTGGGAAGATCTGCAGGGCTAAAGCCAGGCATTAGACAGTGCAGTGACGGCCACACGTCGACCACGATGGAGGCGAGTTCAGGGTTTGGTCGCGCTGGTGCTTTTGGAGGGCCTGGTCTGGTCGCACAGGTGCCAGCAATGGCCTGCTCCCGAATATCGCGCGTAAAAAGAGGTACACGCTCGCCTCCGGCAACGGGCATAAGTTGATTTTCGGGGACACCGGCAGCTCGGAGGAGGTTTATGGCTTCGCCATTAGCAATGACGATCGCGCCCGTGCGAAGGGCCAGTCGGTCAGCGCCTGGTAAGCTGCGTAGAATGTCCGTGTTAGCTAGCTATCTGAATCTATATCTCGTGGGTGTGAAGTTCCCTAGTCGTTCTTACTGGTCGAAGTGCGCGTGGGAGATCAGAATGTAATCTGCCTCGGTTACATCTTCCAACTCGAGATATCGCTTCATCAGCCTAGGCTTATCGAGCCAGGTATCGTGGAAGATGGTGATTCCATAGGCTTGCAGCCTGAAAGTTGTCGCACCTAATGGATGTTAGCGGAGTTGCGGCCTACGCTGGGGAGTCCGTACCGAAGAATTCTAATGTTGCTGTTTTTGCCATTGTCGTTGCCTGATGGATATAGATGCAGTGGGTGTTGCTAGGCAGTACGAACGTCGCTCGAAGTTTCTCCTCCAGATATTTAGGTAAGGAACGCACTAACCCGAGCGGGGGTGGCGGGGCCGGCAAACGAGGAAAGTTGGGATACAGGCTCTTGCCGCCATAGTTGGCAACAATCAAGTTTAGTGGTAGCATAAGTGCGAGGCTGTCGGCCCCGCCACTCAATCACGTCGGTTTCCCACCGGCATCAGCTCCAGAGCTTCGAGGCTTGCAAGGCAAT
Source organism: Clarireedia monteithiana (assembly GCA_026226035.1). Classification (NCBI taxonomy): domain Eukaryota; kingdom Fungi; phylum Ascomycota; class Leotiomycetes; order Helotiales; family Rutstroemiaceae; genus Clarireedia; species Clarireedia monteithiana. The sequence goes on from JANHAD010000203.1 coordinate 33,216, forward strand.
CCGTAAACGCCAATCTTTAAGAACAGGCATGGCTCCCGTGAAAGCGACTAGATGATACAACACGTCTTCTCCAATGTCATCTTTCAAGATAATCATCATCGGCGGCGGCCTCTCCGGCTGCCTGCTTGGGAACGGCCTGCGCAACAACGGGGTCACAGTCACCGTGTACGAACGAGATCCACAAGACCAGAAGCGAGAAGGATTTCAGATCCGGCTTGGTGAGTCGGCGATGACTGGTTTTCGAGCATGCTTGAAGGAAGACCATGTCCAGAGAATCGTGGACAAATTTGGCCAGTCGGCCGGTATTACATCGACTGCACCAAGCCTGTACAACTCCCGTTTCCAGAAAATCCTTGATCTGACAGCGCTGCCGACCTATTCCAAGTCTTGGGCTATCAATCGAGCTGTTTTGCGCAATCTACTGTCAGAGCCGCTGGAGGAGGCAGGGCTCGTGCAGTTTGGGAAGAAGTTCACAAGTTACGAGATCTTCAACGATGAGTTGGGACATGAGAAAGTGCGCATTCATTTCGGCGACGGCTCAGTTGATGAATGCGATATCCTTGTCGGTGCCGATGGAAGTAGCTCTATGGTACGCGCAAGCAACATGCGAATCATTTCGCTTCTTTTTTGGGGGGGGGTCTTTGTTTCGACTTTACAAGTGTTGACCAATGCCTAGGTAAACAAACATGTCGGCCTGAACAATATTGTCCCTATCGATACTCACTGGAGTTTCCTAAACAAAGGCAGTATGCCGATCAGTCGATTACAGGAACTTCCCGCGCAACTATATAAAGGCCCGATTATAACCTTCTCCTCGAAGGCGTCGTTTTTCTATGCTTGTGAGTCCTATCGATGGGTCTGTCATCTGTCTCCTCTGACAACAATAGTATATCTACCTGCAAAGAAAGAGAGCAGGACTGCGGCCACGAAGCAACTCGAGTATGATGTCGACGAGGCATCTTTCTACTGGTCTCTCAACATTCCAAGGAGCTACTCCCACTATGAGGATGCCAGGGATATACCAGACAAGCTGGAGTTCTGTCTGAGATATATCAAGGATTGGGCCCCAGAATAGTAAGCCCTTGAACCCACCCACCAGCACGTGTCACGACTAACCCCCAACTACCAGCCACCAGATGATCAAGTCCGGAATGGAGAACGAGGCTTCGTCGAGAATTCTTGTAACAGCTCTTAGAGCAAGCAATAAACCATCCAAGAATTGGAGAAGAGAAGTGCAGCGCATTGGCGATTCACCCAAGGGCCATACTCGTGTGTGGCTGATGGGAGATGCAATTCATGCTATGCAGCCTACCCGGTAAGCTTTTGACGACAGTGCGGAGTATTTATACAGTAACTAATGTGAGGGTCCAGTGGCCAGGGTGGTAATCAGGCGTTTCATGACTGCGCTGAGATGCTTCCTGAATTGCTGGCGTTGAAAGAGAGTGCGATCTGTGGCATGCTGTCCAGTAAACAGGTGAAAGAAGCCTGCCTGCGCTACGAAGCCACAATGATTGGAAGAGCCTTCGCGTGGGTTACAAAGAGCGGAGGGACCTCTGCTTTTGTGAGTGCTTGGATCCTGAGAGTTGCATCAATATACCCACGACTAATCCGTGTTTAGACTATAGATCTTAACAGTTATACTGGGACGATAATCTACTTAGCTAGCAAGATAGTCGTTCCTTTAGTCTCGATCCTTTATTGGTTTTTACAGTTAATAACAAGGAAGTAGACTGTTACCTCTATATAAGGAGAATAGTAAATAGTTTTTTCACAGAATTATAATATATATAAACAATCATATAATAAATATATAGCTAGTCACGTGTTAGACGCTCGCTTACTAAGTATAAAAGAGAGTTAAATTGATTAATTTTATAAAGTATTTATATTTTTATATAACAATATATTATATAAAAAGATTATATTATTTTTAGAATTAACAACTAAAAAGTTAAAAAAGTAGAAAGGCTTTAAAGATTTATATATATATAAAAGTCACTTAGATTATATACTTATAATATATATATACTAGATATCTTAAAGTAGTATCTTAAGATATTAGATAATAAAATAAATATAATATATACAAATTGCTAATATTTATAATTTAAACTATTTAGTATAACGATTTGAATTGAATCGTTATAATAATACTTGAAGGCTTAGCATATATATATTCTTAGCTATATAATTTAATTAGCTATATATAACTTTTTAATATATATAAACCTTTAAAATCTTTTAAATCTTTTTAACTCTTTAATTGTAAATTCTAAAGTTATTCAATATCTTTATTAATAGTCTTGTTATATTATTTACAACTTAATTTATCCTTTCAACTATATTAATAGTCTATTAAATAATATTAACATCTTAATCTCTTTTTACCTTTAAATCAATAAGATTCTTTAAGTAGTAAAAGTAGACTTATTTTAATATCGTTGATATATAATATTACCTTTAAACTTTATTAATAAACTTATTTATATATTAAGTCTTTAAAAGATTTATTAAAATGTTATTATATTATATACCTCTAAGTTAAAGTTGATTAAGATATTTTATATTAGTTAAGCCTTTTAGCTTACTTTCTTACAATACTTTACAAAGTACTATAATTATTTTTAATATTTAAAATACTTTTAAAATTAGTTAAACTTAATATTAAATAGAAGATAAGTCTTTTATAAACTTTCGATATTATTCCTCTCTTTCTATATTGTTATTTTTATAAGAACCTTTTATATTATTATCTTCAACTATATAGTTTAAATAAAATATTAATATAAACTTTAAATAATATTATTAAAGTAAGAGAAAGGTTGTTTAAAGAAGCTTTTTATTTAAACCCACCTTCGAATCTTATATTATAGATCTTATATAAGAAGTTATAATAAAGAAATTTAAATAGATAGAATCTCGATTTATTATACTAATAAGCTAAAAAGAAAAGTAACTAATACTTTAGCTAACTATTAAATATAATATAACTTATATATTATAATTACTATCTTTGTATTAGCTATTATCTTTATATTAATCTACTTTTATTCTATATTAATATAACTCAACTTTAGTTATATCTAGTTATATATTATTTAAAGTCTTGTATTTAACTAATAAACTTTTAGATAGTAAGTAGTTAATTACTTGTTTATAAAGGAAATTTATTTCTACTTAATTCGTTTAATATAAATAGTAATTTGTTAATAATAATATTAGATAAGTATATATACTAGATTAATTAGAAGGTTTAACTTTATAATATTATAAAGGACTATATATCTAAGATAATATTACTTTTAAATAGATAATCGATAAAGTTGTTAATTTTTTAACTAATTTAGTTAAATATTAATAAGTCTAAAATATATATATTTATTTTATTTAACTTGAAGATCAACTTTTCAAACTCTTTTATTAGCAGTTTAAACTTCTTATAAATATTATTAGTAAGACTAATCTTAAAGATAAGTATTAAAATCTAATTAGAAAGTTTAATAACAATTATTGTATATAGTTACTTATAAGTTGCTTTGGAAATATTAATTATAAAGCTAATATTAAAGTTCTTTAATATCTTAATATAAACGATATTAGTATTATAATATTTAAGTAAATAAAATAAGCTTTAGTTAAAACAATCGCTACTATAATTAGTTATTATAAATAAGCGGCTATTTATATTAAAAGCTAGTAGACACTTTAAAACTAATCTAATATCTTTGTTACTATACAACTTATATATATAAGTTAGTTAACTTTACTTACAAATATATTACATCACTTCTTTTTTAACTAAAAAACTACTTTACTAATTCAATTAAAAAGGCTTAATAGAGATTTTTCTACTTTTTTAAACTGAGCTCAAACTTTATATTATACTGTAAATAAAGTTGAGTATAATATATATAAGGATATAATAAAGAATATTAAGAAAGAAAATAATATACTACCGAAAGTATAAACTGAAGTTATTATTTATATTAAGTAGTAGGAAGTAGACTAAATAAAAAATAGTATTTAAAAAAAGATTCCTTTTTAGATAGATTAAAAGATATAAAATACTTAGATCTAATTAAACTAATAGAAGGAAACTATATAATAATATTATATAAACTAGTAAAAAGTAATATTTCCTATTAAATCAAAGTTCTTATTAACTTTAAAGTAAATAGCTTTATATTAATTAATATTTCTTTTTTACAACAACTTTATTATAATCTTAAACTGATAATTAAATACTTAAAAACGCTTTTAAAAGTTAAAAGATATAATAACTAAAGTAAGCTACTAATTATCTATTATATTTTAATTAATCTTATAATCGATAGATATATCTAATCTTTTACTCCCTTCTTAATTATCTACTTAGATATATATATAATAATATTAGAATGTAAATAGTTTGCTAAGAATCGAATACTAGTTAACTATATTTAAAAATACTTTATTTAGCTTAAAAACCTACTAATATCCTAGATATATATAAGACTATATAATATTAAAGTCTGTTTAGATAAATATAAAGCGATTAATAAAATTTATCAAGTTGATATATTATATTATAACTGTAAATTTGAATTAAAAAACTAGATATTATTGAACTAATAATAACAGCTATTTATTATTAATATAGTTACTACTTAAATAAAATATATAAATATAATAAATAAATATTTATTTATTACAAGTTTAATACTTTATATTCAAGTAACTTTACTTGATATCTTAAGTAAATATCCAGTTTCCTCTATTAAAAACAAGCTTATAATATCTAAAAGTAATATAATCTATAACTATAATACTTAGATTAAATAATCAATAAGTTGTATAAAAAAAGAGTTGAAGTTTAGTAAACTTATAACTAATAAAACTGAATTTAAAAGACTTTTAAAACCTTTCTAAATCTCTCTCTTATAATATAAACTAAATGTTATAAAGATATATATAATCTCTACTATAGTAATAACTTATATTTGTAAGAGAGATAGTAATAATAAACTTTTTATAGTTATTTTATATAAAGTCGATAGTTTAATTGATTAATATAAAGATTAACAAACTTTTAAATAAGATTTGACTATATTAATTATATAGTTGTTAACTTCAACTAATTATTTTACTATTATATATTCTCTTATAAATATTAATATTACTAAACCGTTTATACTAGTTAAATATATAGTATATATATATATATTCTCGAAGTTTAAGTTTAATATTCTTCCACTTTATTATTTATATAATTATAAAATCTAATTAGAAGGTGATAAAGAAAAAGCTTTTAAATATAACTTTTTTTATAAAATATTGTTGAAGGAGTTAGAAGTAGTTAAAGAATATATTATAAATAACTTGTTGAAAGGCTTTATTAAATTAAGTTAAATACCTTTTATAGCTTTTATATTATTTATGAAAAAGCTTAATAATTCCTTTTATTTATATATTGATTTTCAAATATTTAATACTTTTACTTAAAAAGATCAATATCTTCTACTTTTAATTAATAAGATTCTAATTAGATTATTAAAAGTAAAGATATTCACGAAGTTAGATATTCGTTAAGTATTTTATTATATTTATATAAACTTAGTTTCTAAAAAGTATATAATATTTCGAACTTGATATAGCGTTTATAAATATAAGATTATACTTTTTAAATTAACTAATAGCTTAACTATATACTAGTAATATATAAATAATATTTTATTTGACTTTCTTAATATTTTTTATATTACTTATTTAAACGATATCTTAATTTATTTAAAAGATAAATTTAAGTATATAGCTTATATAGTTTAAATATTTTAACGATTTAAAAATACTAACTTGCAAACTAATTTTAAGAAATACAAGTTTGATATTAAGTATATAAAATACTTAGAATTTATAATCTTAATAAATAATATCAAAGTTAATCTTGAAAAGGTAGTTGTTATTAGAAAATAGAGATATTTAATTATTATAAAAAGCGTCTAATCTTTTTTAAGTTTCTATAATTTTTATCGATAATTTATTTACAACTTTAATATAATCGCAAAGTCTTTTATTAATCTTACAAAGATTATAACTTACTTTAACTTCGATGTTAACTACTAGTAGTTATTTGATATATTGAAAGAAATATTAACTTTTACTTTACTTCTATAATATTATAACTACAATCTGCTATATATATTTAAGATTAATATATCAGACAAAGTTGTAGTAAGTATATTATCTTAGAAGTATAGTAATAACTAGCTTCTAATTATATATTTCTTAAAAATAATATAATCAGTTAAACTTAATTATAAAGTTTATAATAAAGAAATACTTGCGATTATAAAGTTATTCTTATACTAGTATATTAAGTTAACTAATACTTTATATTAAATCCGAGTTTATATAGATTACAAAGTATTAGAATATTTTATAATAACTAAAACTCTTAATACTTAGTAAGTTTAATAGACTAAACTCTTAACTAATTATTATTTTTTTATTATATATTATCTAAATAAGGATAACTTTATAATAAATACTTTTATATAAAAAGTAGATAAATTAGATTTTTAAAATAAGTCTAAGAAAGAATATTATATATAACAATTATTTAAAAATAGATAGTTAGACTTTTAAATCTTATCTTTTTATATATATAACTATTTCAATAAACTAGTATTTAAAGTTAATATATTTATAGATTTAATAAGTCTTATAAATTTAATTGTTTATATATTATAAATAAACTATAATTATAATTCTCTATAAACTTTATAAGTTATATCAAACTAAAGTAAGTCTAAATTAGAAATTAGAAAAGGTTTATTACTTTATAAAGATTATCTTATAATTCTAGATACTAAGAATTTAAAAACTTTTCTTATTTGTAAAGTATATAATTTTATTATTATAGTTTATTTTAGTATTAAGAAGATATACTTACTTTTTAAAGAATATTATTATTAGTACTTTATAAAAAACAATATTTTTATATATATTTGCAATTATTATATATACTATTAAAGCTTAGTTTTAAAAGATAAAATATTTAGATTATTTTATTCGTTGTCAGTTCTAATATATATATAAGAATATATTATAATAGACTATTATAGCTTTAATAAAAACAAGTATAAATATAATAATATATTAATTATTATCGATTAACTAAGTAAGTAGATTATTATAATTTTATATTATAAGATTGTTACTACTTAGAATTAAACTAAGTTTTATATTTTATATATTTATTAATATTATAATTTGCTAACTACAATACTATCTAATCAAGATTTATAGTTTATTTCATTATTTTAGATAAAGTTTAATAATATCTTTAAAATAAAAATTAAATTATTTATAATTAACTATCTTTAAATTAATAGTTAAATAGAAGTTTATAATCAATATTTATAAAAGTAATTAAGACTTTTTATTAATTATTACTAAGATAACTAATTTAAATTCCTACTAATAATAGATTATATATAGTTTATATTACTTTACTTCTCTTTAAATAACTTATCTCTCTTTGAAGTATTTTATAAATATACTTTTAAAGCTACTTAAGACTAGAAGAAAGTAAACTATTTACTAGTTAATAATCTTAATATTTAAGATATTTATATATATATTTATTACAATTGTGAAGCTTTGAAATATATATATTTTATTATTATAACTACTTAGAAATATATAATAAAGGAAGTTAATAAGTATTACTAACTAGTTGATTTCTAAGTAAGTAATTATATTTAATTGAATATACGATATCTACTAACTTAATATCTATTTAAGAAGCTAGATTACTTAATTGAAAGTCGATTTAAAATCTTAGAAAAGATTAGATATTTATATTATCTAAACCTACTTAATATAATGAGAATATATAATATATTTCTAATTAATAAACTTTGAAAAGCTTTTAACAATCTATTACTAAGTTAATATAATAAGTTTTTATTACCTATTAATATTATTAGTATAAATAAATACAAAGTAGAAGAAGTATTAACTTGTTGTTAATAATAAAGAACTTTTAAATATTATATATATTAAAAAGACTATAATATTAATTTAGTATAATATAAAGTATTAGATTTTAAAACTTTATTAACTTTATTTTAGAATTTTTATCAAGCTAACTTAAAAGTATTTAAACTTTCAATACTACTTTTTAAATAACTACAATTATAGAAGTTTGAAGAAGAAGACTATAATTATATTAAAAGAGATTATCTGATAATAGCTATTAAAAAGAAGTGATTTCTAAACTTTATAACTTTAAAAATATAATTATATTTATTTATTACAGACTATTTAAAAGTCAATTATATTTATTTAAACTTTAAGAATATAAAACTAACTAATTAGAATGTTTAGAAACAAACTTTTTTAAAAGAGGGAGGTGATGTGATAATTTAAACTAAATCGTTATAATAATATTTAAAAGCCTAATATATATATATTCTTAACTATATAATTTAATTGGCTATATATAACTCTTTAATATATATAAGCTTTTAAGATCCTTTAGATCTTTTTAACTCTTTAATTATAAATTCTAAAGTTATTTAATATTTTTATTAATAGTCTTATTATATTTAGATTATTATATTACTCTCCTTTTTAAAAAAGTTTACTCTCGAGTATCTTAATTCTATTAATTCTAATTAAGAAGGTTAATAAACGAATATAAAAATATTAATTAAATATAAAAAAGTTAAATAAATATAAAAACGAAAGTAAGTTGATATTATTTATAAATCTACTATTAATTATATATCTAATTACTTAAAAAATTACTATCTTTATATTAAAGCTATAAGATAATTATTTTCAAGATATTTATAATTATCTTTATCTACTTAATATAAATGTAACTACTTTAGAAGTTATATTAGAGAGTTAAATAATATAAAATTTTTTAAGTAGAATATATTAAATAAATATAAAACTGTTTTAAAATTAGATACTTTATATTATATTAAGTTAATATTATAGTTTAGTTATTATATATAGTATTCTAGAAAGTAGTATTGTTTATAATAAATAAGAATTTTCTTTACTTTCTATTTCTTTTTATTAATTATATTAATTGATAATAAAAGTTTATTAACTTAGTTAGAAAGTAAGTTATCTGATATTTTTCTTAGTTTGTTAATAAGGAATATAAGATATATCTTTATTATTTTAAATAATTTAAGTTTAAAGAAATAATCAATTTTCTTAAAAATCTTAAAATATTTACTTATTAAGAAATCAAGTTTCTTAGATAGTTACTAAGTAAGTAAGTATCTTATATTCAATTAAATATAGTTATTAATATTAAAATTAATTAAATGATATAATATATTTATAATTTAAATTATATATTCTTATATTTTCTTAATTACTTCGCAAATATATTATAATATTTCAAAGTTGTAATAAGTATATATATAAGTATTATTAATATTAAAGTTATTTATTAAGAGTTTTAATATAACTTCGTTCTATATTCAAGTATATTATAATTCTTAATTATATAATATTTTAAATAAACTCAAATTATTAAAAGAAGTATATAGTAAGATTAATTGAATATAATTTATTATTAAAAGAAATTTAAATTAATTATCTTAATAATAATATAATAATATATTATAAAGGAAGATTATATCATTTTTAGAATTAATAATTAAAGAGCTAAAAAGGTTAAAAAGCTTTAAAAGCTTATATATATATAGGGATTATATAAGTTATATATTTAAGGTATATATATACTAGGTATCTCAAAGTAGTATCCTGAGATATCAGGTAATAAGATAAGTACGATATATATAAATCGCTGATATTCGCAACTTAAATTATCTGAATCGTTATACTACCCCCCTTTCTAAGAAAGCTCGCTTTCGAGTATTTTAATCTTGTTAATTCTAATTAAGAAGGTTAAATAAACGAATATAAGAATATTAGTTAAATATAAAAAGGTTAAATAAATATAAAAACAAAGGTAAATTAATATTATTCACGAATCTACTATTAATTGTATATTTAGCTACTTGAAGAATTATTGCTTTTATATTAGAGTTATAAAATAATCGCTTTCGAGATACTTGTAATCGTCTTCATCTACTTAGTACAAACGTAGCTACTTCGAGAGTTAAGTTAGAAAGCTAGATAAAGTAAGATTTTCTAAATAGAATATATTAAATAAATATAAGGTTATCTTAAAATTAAACACTTTATATTATATCAAGTCAATATTATAATTTAGCTATTATATACAATATTCTAAAGAGTAGTATTATTTACAATAAATAAAGATTTTCTTTATCTTCTATTCCTTCTTACTAGTTATATTAATTAGTAGTAAAGGTTTATTAACTTAGTTAGAAAGTAGATTATCTGATATCTTTCTTAGTTTATTAATAAGGAATATAAAGTATATCTTCATTATCTTAAGTAGCTTAAGCTTGAAGAAGTAATTGATTTTTTCAAAGATCTTAAAATATCTACTTATTAGGAAATCAAACTTTTTAAAAAGGTACTAAGTAGATAAATATTTTATATCTAATTAGATATAGTTACTAATATTGAAGTTAACTAGATAATATAATATATTTGTAACTTGAGCTATATATTCTTATACTTTTTCAATTACTTTATAAATATATTATAATACTTCAAGGTTGTAACAAGTATATATATAAATATTATTAATATTAAAGTTATCTATTAGAAGTCTTAGTATAGCTTCATTCTATATTTAAATATATTGTAGTTCTCAACTATATAATACTTTAAACAGACTTAAATCGCTAAAGGAAGTATATAATAAAATCAGCTAAATATAGTTTATTATTAAGAGGAACTTAGACTAATTATCTTGATAATAGTTAATAAAGAGTCGAAGTCTCTTTTATAAATATTAATTATAAATCTCGGTTTAACTGTTAGTTTGAAGGTGGTTAACAGTTAAAAGTTTAATTTAAATTCTTAAAATATTATTAAACTCTTTCTAGAAAGTAAATATAAACTGAGTTTTATAATTAGAAAGTATTATTGTAGATAGATTATAATATTAGTAGATATATTAGAGGTATAGCTAGGCTTGTTTTTAGATATTGACTATCTTGTAGTATAATATAGTAATTACCTACTTATTAAAACAATCGATAATAACTAGGATATTATCAAATTTATATTTATCTTTATTGAAACTATAATAATCTATTATAATATATTCTTAAATATAAGTAGGAATCAGTAAGGGATAAAATAATTCTAATATCTTATCTTAAAAGACTAAGTTTCTATAACAAATATAGTAATTGCAGATATAAATATATACTGAAGTAACTAGTCTATACTAATAATAAAGCTTGGTAAGTAAAAGAGTAGTTTTCTTAATACTAAAGTATATTATTAATACTAAATTATATACTTCGCGGATAAGTAATATATAGAGGTTCTAGATATTAGAAACAATAAAGTAGTTATTATATAAGATTAAATTACTTTCAAGAGTTAAGTATAGATCACTATAAGCGGTTTAAATTCTTAAACTTTACAAGCTTTTCGAGTTGCGATTAGCTTTAAGAAGGCAGTTGATAAGAAGGGTTGAAAAGGAAGAGGAATTGTTAGTATTGAAAAAAGTAATATTAATTAGTAAGGTTAGGAATTCGCTAAAGATTCGCAAGTCAATTTAATCGTTATATAGTAGTTGTTGTAATCTATCTCGCTTCTTTTACTTGTTTTATAATAATAGTTTGTCGACTTTATAAGTTAGTATATTCGTAAGAGGATTATCTTTTCTAAGACAATATATAATCAAAAAGTTATAATCAATAAAGAGTTCAATCTATTAAGCTTATTATATATTTAAAGATTTAGTAGTTATAAAGTATTTTAAGACCTTATAGTCAATATAAACGCGGATCTGATATAGAGTCGATATAAGTTTAGCTTGTTAATTACCGAATAATTTAATAATTACAAGTATTTCTTTGTTATATACTTCGTAATTCAACTTAGCCGGCTATATTGTTTTTAAGAAAAATATTATAGAAAGCTAGTTATTACTATGTTTTTGCGAAAGTATATTTACTATAATATTATTAAAAGTATTTATTTTTAGTATATAAGAAAGTAAGTAGTTGTAATATTAAAGAAGTAGTATATTTATTAGTATTTACTTAAGTATATTAAAAGCTAGTTAGCAACTTTCATCAAAGCGGAAAGAAGTATTAACTTTAGTTAATTCGATTAGAGATTTAGTAATAATACTGAAATTATAAATAAAACGTTTATAAAAATTATAAAATTTAAAAAACGATTATATACTTTTAACTATCGTTAAATAGACTTATTACTATACTATAATAACCTTCTCGAAATCCACTTTTATACTGTTAATTGAGATAATAAATTTTAAATACTTAGTATAAATAATATCAAATTCACACTTCTTGAAGTTAGCTTATAGTCTAGTATCTTGAAGATATTATAAGACTAGTTTAATATAAACTTAATACTTAAATATATCTTCAAAGTAGATTAGAATATTATCAAGATAAATAGTATAAAAAATATCTAAGTAGTTAAAAAGAATATTATTTATATATTATTAATAAATTACAAGGTTGTTAGTCAATTCGAAAGGTATAACTTTACATTTGTAAACACTATAGTAAATATAGAATATAGTATACTCTTTTAAAACTAAGTCTATTCTAATATAATAGAATACTTATCTAATATCCAGCTTAATAAAGATTTTTATATAAGAGATTCAAACGAAAGTCTTATCGATAAAGAAAAGAAGGTAGTAATCTTTGTAAATAAGAGTATTAAATATCTAGAAGTCAATATAGAAGTATAATAATCTATTTAGCTTTTTTATAAAAAGGATCGAAGTAGTAAAAAGAGTTTAACTTAGTTTAATAAATCTTTTAACTAAATTCTTAATAAGATATTCTTTAATAGTCTTTAGCTCTTTAGTTAATATCTTATATAATAAACTATAATAGAGCTTATCTTTTACACTTTCTTTTAAAATAATCTTATAATTATAAAGTCGATAAAGTAGTAAAGTATTTGATTTAGATTTAAAGAATATAGCTGAGAATTCCAAGTATTTGTTAAAGATTAAAAGCTTAGTATTAATCTCGAATAGAGAGGCTAAAGTAGTTTGTTGAGAGCAAGAGATAGAACGAAGTTATTTAAATAATAAAAAAGTAGCTTTCTTATTATTCTTATTAACTTAACGTTCTTTAAGTAGTTAGTTGATCTTGTAAATTGAAGTAATACTAAGTTTATACTGATTATTACAATTATAGAGTATATAAAGTATAGCTTTTAAGATTATATACAAGTCTACTAATTGTTTCAAGCGACTAGCTTAAAGTTTCCAGAGAGACTTAGAATATCTGATAGTAATAGAAGGTTAGTTTATTAACTTTCGCTTAAGATAAATCTTTATTGTTTTAAGTATATAAACTTAATCTTGTACAAAGGTCTTGCAAAGTTTAGAGAATTATAATATAGTTATAGTAGGAATTAGTTTAACTTTTTAATTTATTAAGTAAAGTGGAATTTCTTCTACTTCTGTATATTATAGTATTACTAATATTTTCGTTACTGAAGTAGCTAAATAAGTACTAGTTTATCGTCTTTAGTACTTATCTAACTTACAATCTTATTAATTAATATCCTTCTAATATTTAAAATCAATTTTACGAAGATTAAAGTTAACACAAATATATATTATAAGTTGAGAGTAAGTGTAATTAAAGGGTAAACTTATAAGCTAATACAGTTTATATCGATTATAGTTAAAAAGAATTTGATTTTCGGAAAGCTATTTTTTTCCGAGAATTAAAGGATATATAAAACAAGTAATTAAAAAAGAAGTATAGATCTATAATCGACTATCGATTAATAAATTTAAATAAATATAATAAGTAATTTCTTAGCTTTGCTAACTATTATAACCTTTAATTAGTAAAGAAGTCTTTAATTTCTTTATTACAACCTTCTAAATCAAGTTAAATATTTTAAGAAATATAATATTAATAAAAGCGAAGTTATTTACTTTAGAGTTAATAAGAGCTTTAGTTTGAAATAAACATTGATTTCTTGATAGTATATAAAGGAATATTATATACTTTTCTTTAAGTAGCTTTATTAAATCCAAGTATCTTATATCTCTTATTTTATCTAGTAGAGAGTTTTTTATTAAATATAATCTTTTACTCAGTTATTAATATTATAAGTGGTAGTAACAACTTCAACTTTATATTAATCTTTTTATTCTTATTTATCTAATATATTAAAGTATTCTTCTTCTTACTCGAAGGAGTTAATATCGATAGTATTAATACAATGAGAGGTAGTACTATAAGATTGATTAGTAGTATTTTTGAATAGAGGATTATTTTAAGTTTTATTTTAAAGAGCAAGAGTTTGATTTCTTAGTATAAAGTAAGAGAGTGTCTTTGTAAAAGTAGGATTAGCTGATCTTAATAAAAGTATATAAATAAAGTCAGTTTTATAACTTAAAGGGAAACAGTTAGTCTAATCTATAATAACTTTTTAGTTAAACTTAATTAGAATTTTAGTAAGATAATATAAGAGGATAGATATTATAAAAGAAGTAAGTCTTAGTAGTTCTAATAACTTTTTAGTATTATTTTTTTATTTTATAAAGTTGAGATATTAAACTAACTCTTTTAGAGTAGTAGTTTAATATTAGATATTCTTAATTCGATTTTAATAATATTTAGTAAGTTTATAAAGTAAGTTTTTACAAATTATCTATTTAGAAACTAATCTAATTAATATTAAAATACGAAATTGATAATAGAACTTTTTAAAGGAAGATAAAAGATTTGAAGTTGTTATATATAATATTCGGTATTTAACTTCAACTTGTATAACTTCGAAGTTATTGTAGAATAAGATATATAGCTTTTCGACTAGTTGTTTAGTAGACAAAAGAGGCTTCTACAAGAATAATCCTTTTAGATAATTCAAAGTAGTATCTTCAACTTAGTTACTTATAT
This sequence comes from Clarireedia monteithiana, assembly GCA_026226035.1. Classification (NCBI taxonomy): domain Eukaryota; kingdom Fungi; phylum Ascomycota; class Leotiomycetes; order Helotiales; family Rutstroemiaceae; genus Clarireedia; species Clarireedia monteithiana. Next base: position 48,251 of record JANHAD010000203.1, read on the forward strand.
ATTTATAAGCTTGATATTTATTAAAGTGAGTATATATAGCTAATCAGCTGAGAACTATATATTTCTATAAAGATAAAGAGATATTAGAATTATTACTAAGTTTGTTAGTTAGATTTGTAACTCGAAGAGGATATTCTAAATATTAGTTAAAAGATAAAAGTTCATAAGTAAATTGAATATATAAGAGCGATTTAGCTAACTTAGTAGCTTCTTTAATAAGTAAGTTAGAAGTGTAGTATACTTCGGTAAATAATCTTCTTAGTTGAAAGATAAAGAATTAATATTCGATTATAAAGATTGATTAGTTTTATAATTATTACTTTTATAGAGAGGAGGTCGAATAGAGGATAGTAGTAATACTAAGAGTAGTACTAGAAGAGATTTGAGTGGAGATTAGTTTAGCAAGTTAAGTTTATTATAATTTCAACTATTTTTATTAAATCTTAGTTTATTCTTATTAAGTCTTAGTTTGTATTTATAATTCTAAGATTAGTTTAATTAATATCGCTAGATCGTTATTTATTGAAAACGATAGAGATCTTTGATCTTCTAATTAAAAAGATTAAAAGTTAATTTCTTTATTTTTCTCTTTTCTTCTATTTTAAATATTAATATAAGAACTTTAAAGAGTATTATTTATAATCTTATCTATTAAGTCGTCATCATAGTCTTTAGGCTAATTAAGAGAGGTTTTCTTAAGTAGGAAGATTATATTAGATGTAGTAGGTTGTTAACAAAAAGTCTTAATATTCTTCTTAAATATAATAAGATTAGTATTCTAAGAAGAAGATATATTATCGAGAGGGTCGGTTAGAAGAAGTGATAACAAGAGTAAGTAGAAGTAAAAGTAAATAAAAACAAAGTAAGTAAAAATACAAATACCTTTATTACTTTTTAATAGAATAAACCTTCTTCTTATAACTTAGTAGTTTCTTAAGTAAGGAGGATTATTAGTAAGATATTATTTAAATAGCTATTAGTTGATTATAAAAATTAAATTAAGTTGTTGATAATATAACGATATACTATAAAGGAAGATTATATTATTTTTAGAATTAACAATTAAAGAGCTAAAAAGGTCAAAAGGCTTTAAAAGCTTATATATATATAGAGATTATATAAGTTATATATTTAAAATATATATATACTAGATATCTTAAAGTAGTATCCTGAAATATCAAGTGATAAAATAAGTACGATATATATAAATCGCTAATATCCGCAATTTAAACTATTTGAATTGTTACAAATAACTAATAAAAAGTTGAAGTTTTTTTTATAAATATTAATTATAAATCTTAGTTTGATTATTAGTTTATAAGTAATTAGTAGTTAAAAGTTTAATTTAAGTTTTTAAAATATTATTAAACTCTTTTTAAAAAGTAAATATAAACT